>JAVQJG010292476.1:0-16387 GCA_036024015.1 Craterocephalus amniculus | reverse complement strand
TAAATAGCGTCATGATGCTAATGTGATGCTATCAAGTGTTAGCGTCATGATGCTAATGTGATGCTATCATGTGTTAGCGTCATGATGCCAATGTGATGCTATCATGTGTTAGCGTCATGATTCTAATGTGATGCTATCATGTGATAGCGTCATGATGCTAATGTGATGCTATCATGTGTTAGCGTCATGATGCTAATATGATCCTATCATGTGTTACCGTCATGATGCTAATGTGATGCTATCATGTGTTAGCGTCATGATGCTAATGTGATGCTATCATGTGTTAGCGTCATGATGCTAAGATGATGCTATCATGTGTTAGCGTCATGATGCTAATGTGATGCTATCATGTGTTAGCGTCATGATGCTAATATCATTGGATTTTATTCTTTATTTACCAGTTGAGAGAACTGAGAACAAATTCTCATTTACAATGGGAACCTGTAAATCTGTATCACTCTCCACCTGCTGAGTCTCCACTGAAGGCCAGACATCCGGGAAAATGTGTAAAAACACATTTATTGATCAAAGTTTTTCCACCGTATTTCCCTATGATATAAACAACGTATCGATGCTGTCAGGAACAGACCTCCTTTCTTTAAAACTGGATTTTTGAAAGAAATTTTGATTTTGCAATAACTTACCATTATGTTTAGTTGATTTACATGGGTAAATTTTGCGAGATCAAATTTGACGATTTTTTTCGTTTAAGTGAAAAGCTGTCTCGCGGGTACACAGACCAAGTTTGTACACAAACTGATGAAGGTGCGTTCGGACCAAACGGAGCGTCAAAGATGGACGTAATGCCCGAAGTTGGGCGCTGGATCAATAAAATGTCAGACGCTGGATTTTTGGCGCCTTGAGCGCACGTCAAAGACAGACAGTTGTCCAATGGCTGTGAGGCGCGTCAGCAGGATTTTCCTTCGGTTTGTTCACACAGTGGCGGATGCAGCATAGAGCGATACACGGCTCCATGTGATCAGTCAGAGAGCGCCATGGCTTTATCAATCAATAAGTGGAGCAGGGCATCTCTTCTCCGTGTCCGAGGTCACCAGATAACTAAGAGATGTTGTGGAGCTGCATTGATGAGCCGCTTCCAGCGCTGTTTCCGTCTCACCCCAGCCCAGACCGACGTCTGCTGACCGACATCAGCGCACCTTCCAGGACACCAACTGGGTGCGCACACAGCAGTGATACATCCCTCCATTGTTTGCTTGAGTTTACTGCACTTTATTTACATGCAGTTTAGCAGTTATGCACATTTGCCTTAACAAATAAATATTTAGATATTATTTTTGGAAAGAGTTAAACTGTGAAACATGCTGAGGATGCAAGTTAAAGTTCTAAAACATTTCTGGATGCACCTGCATTATTTTTTACTTGCATTGATAAGTAAGGTTTTTTTTAAGTAATATTTAGTCTTTTTTTTTCATAAAAAGTAATGTGAAAATCTTGTCTCGTTCTCGTGAGTTGAGTGTATCGTCACACCCCTAGTATTTAAACATGTTTGATTAGTTCAATGTTTTTAAAACACCACTGATTTGTGGTGGAAAATAAAAATCATGATTTTTGAACATTGGAGGTTTGTACCAGAAAGAATTGATGTGAAACAAAAATAGTACAAAAAAACTAAGAAAATTTTATCATAATAATAGTAATAATTTGACATAAGTTAATTTTATCACATTATGCAGATAATCCAGAATTATGACATAAACATGAGCACCTGAAAGCTGTTTTTTAATATTTGAACCACTAACGTCCAGCGACGTATGAACAGTCATAACAGCAAAAAACATAAAAATGTCCCTTGTTGTCCTGGATAATATCCACGGGCACGGATTACACTAGAAACATTTTATTATCCTATTTGTGGAAGATTTATTTTGATAAACACCTCAGGATAACAGTATTTTGTTATTCAAAACGTTAGCTGGGCTGGGACGGGCCTCACAATCTGGATCGGGACCTTGAGGGCTGCTGCTTTATTATTTTTTCAGACATATTCAACTCAATCGCGTTCTTTTTTTCACGTCTTTTGCTAACTCACACATTTCAAATCATGACAATAAATATTAGCACGTGTATTTTTCCTGCTGATCTTCAATCGGATACAAACATCCTGACTGAGACCAATTGGATAAACTGAGGGAGTAGTTTCCTACTCATTTCAATTCAGGGACGACACAAAACTCAGTTAGAACTTAAGTGGACTGAGCTAGTAAAATAATTAATAACAACGAAAACTTTCCTTCTATGTCGGAACAAAGATGTTTCCATGAACAACCAGAAAAGGTCAGCTTTCTATGTTTATTATTTACATGTTTAATCCAGCCTGGATCCATGAAACCAGACGACATTCCAGGAAAAATCTAAATTTAAACAGAAAATTAAACCTGTAGATAAATGGGGATTTTGGTCCTCAGGCCGTATGTTTGACACCATCATGTTTATTCTGACTGGACGTTTGATTGGTTCTAAAGTCCTGCGAATAAAACACCGTTATTTGATAAATAATCAGGTTGTTTTTGGGTCTGTGGCGAGTCCATGGCGGGTCTCACTCTGCAGGTAAACAGATGCGGTCCTCACTTCGCTGCTTAAACCGGATGTGTTGGTGTGTTTGCAGCCTTCGGGCTCGTCTTCTCGCTTTCTGCCCTTTCCGTCTCTTCCTTCATTCCTTCAGTGTTCGGAGCAACAGCATTCCTCTGGGGCAGCGCAATGCGGGGTGGGGGGGGTCAAAGGAGAGGAACATGGAGTCCTGTGCGGGGGTGGGGTAGATTTGGGAGGGCAGAGTCGGGGGAGGATGCAAGGCTCCGCCACAGGCTCTGTCAGCCACACAGGAAGGAGATCCCCGGAGACCAGCTCTGCATCGGCCCCCCCCTCACATCGCCCCCAGCGCCCCCCCCCCCCCCACCTCCTCCCTCAGAGGCCCGTCTGCCTCACAGGAGGCAGGAATTCTTCCTCACATCAGCTGCTGGTTCTTTTTGGTGAAACAGAACTCTGTTTGGTCCCTGCTGGGTTCTGATGCTTGACCCGTTCACTCAGAACCGTCCTGAGGAAAAACCTGGGTCCAGTTCCAAAACATGAGGGGAAGAGCAGGCTTACATCAGTAATCAGATTACTGTAATAGTCTCATGGTCTGGCTTAGACATACTGCTATGTCTGAAATTTGATGTTCTGAAAACCCAGCTCTACATTTTCAAATTTATCGGATCCATGTCAAAGTACGTAAGAAGTTACTAAAGGGTCTTTGTGTGATTCTGTGGTCTTAGCGTTAGCTGCTAACGTGTGATTCTGTGGTCTTAGCGTTAGCCGCTCACGTGTGAGTCTGTGGTCTTAGCGTTAGATGCTAACGTGTGAGTCTGTGGTCTTAGCGTTAGCTGCTAACGTGTGAGTCTGTGGTCTTAGCGTTAGCTGCTAACGTTTGAGTCTGTGGTCTTAGCGTTAGCCGCTCACAGGTGAGTCTGTGGTCTTAGAGTTAGCCGCTAACGTGTGAGTCTGTGGTCTTAGCGTTAACCGCTAACGTGTGAGTCTGTGGTCTTAGCGTTAGCCGCTCACGTGTGAGTCTGTGGTCTTAGCGTTAGCCGCTAACGTGTGAGTCTGTGGTCTTAGCGTTAGCCGCTAACGTGTGAGTCTGTGGTCTTAGCGTTAGCCGCTAACGTGTGATTCTGTGGTCTTAGCGTTAGCCGCTAACGTGTGATTCTGTGGTCTTAGCGTTAGCTGCTAACGTTGGTGCTGCTGAACCTCATGAACCTTTAAGTTTAGCTTCGCCCCGTTACGACCATTACGTACTGGGTGCTAAGTAACTCATTCATTCTCCCGATGGAGGCAAGGTAGGGTTCAGTGGGTTACCCAAGGACACTTCGGCATGTGCCAGAGTGGAATCGAACCGCCAACCTCCTGTTTAGCTCTATCCACTGAACTACAGCCGCCCGGTCCATGACGACTGCAACAAGTTCAACATCAGATAATGTCTCAGTGAAACCAGCTGATGAATACGCTGCTCTGTGATTGGCTGATGAATACGCTACTCTGTGATTGGCTGTGTGAGGGTGAGATGCATCCTGGGAGCCTGGAGGCTTCATGAAGCATCAGAGACACAGATGTTTTCTAACAGGGCTGATGTTACGGATCGGTCTGCAACACTGTGTGATTCTGTGTGTGTGTGTGTGTGTGTGTGTGTGTGTGAGTGTGTGTGTGTGTGTGAGTGTGTGTGTGTGTGTGTGTGTGTGTGTGTGTGAGAAAGAGAGAGATAGAGAGAGAAAAAGAGAGAGAGAAAGGAGAAGCATGACCTACATTTGGCAAAAGCTCATGGTATGAGCATGAAACTGCCTAACATCACCCCAGAGCTCTTCAGCTCAGAGCCACACGATTGGCTGCTTTCAGCTCCAGCCTGACAACAGCACTGGCATCACCCAGGGGGAGGGGGAAGGCAGAGAGGGTAAGAGAGAGAGAGAGAGGGAGGAGGACATGGGGAGGAGGCACATACGTTAGATCCAAAAAGAGAATAGATGAAAGTAGATGTTTAAATAAAAAGAGATGGAGAATAAAGAACAGAGAGAAGCGATGATATTGAATCGTCTGTGTGCTCGTAATTCAATCCAGGGATAAAAATATGTTACATGGACGCGAGTATTTCATCACCACCTGTCTGAGGACAAAACAATGTTTCCTAAAAACCACTACACGCTAGGATTTGGCCATGCATGTGTGAGAGTCTTTTCTGACTCTCACACAACTGTTGTGTGGACTGCCCCAAAATCTACTAACCTGCAAATCTGAGAAAGTCAAAGTAGTGAAGATATTTACTATTTACTATTATACATATACAATACTGCATCTACATTTACCATTTATATGAAATTATCTCCTCAAAATAATCACTCAATAAAAATGTATTTTTATTAACACAATGTATACAATCTACACATTATTGTGCTCGTAATAAGATTTCCAAATGGGCTTTCCACATGGATGGTTTTTCTCTATCTTCCTTCCATCATCTGAAAACATACACATTAGATTTATTTGTGAGTATAAACTGAGTGTGTGGCTGTTTGTGTGAGTGTGTGGTCAGTTGTTTCATTTGTCTAGCTGAAATGGAAACTTATACAGAATGTGCTTCACCTCTCACCTGCTGGTAGCTGTGCTAGCTAACACGTATCCCCCTTCATGGCTCTGAACCTGTCTGAGCTACATCATGTAATGAAAACACGTATGAACAGCATGTCGCTTCAGGCACTTTCGACGTGCCATTTGTACACATTTTAGGGTCAGGGTTAAAGTTCAGAGCAAGGTCATTTCCACCTGGAACAAAGTGTGAAATCATACTCAAAGCCACACAAATGTGCGCTTTTAACATACAACAGGAATTGGATTGCAATAACTGCATCTTCTTATGACAAAAAAGTCTGGACAGAGTGAGTAAAGTAAATGAAGGAAAGCACACTTCCACCAAAAGGGCAGAGTAATCCTCCAATGTTTGCATAGTTGGTTTGTCTATAGCTTAAAAGAGAGCCAAAGTCACTGACACTGTGATGACAGAGCCAAATGTAGGTAGGCTATGTGTGAAGGGGAGAGCTGGCAAGGTGTGGCATACCACACTAGAGACTGATGCTGCTGTGTTAGAGACCTACATGATCTGAAAGCAAAGATTAGGAAGGCTTTATGCTGGCTCCTTTTAGCATGAATAAGTGACACAATGCAAGGAGGGGGTCTTCAGAGCAACGCAACTTGATCTCAGTGAGGAAATGGTTTTCGGCTATAAAGGGCTGAATAAATATATAAAAATTGTGAAATTAAATGGCTCAGTCTGCCGGTAAATTATCTCGGGCTTTGTTTGCAGCTGATTGGCAATGCAAAAACAAACAAACTTTAATTAATGTCAGACATAAGTATAATATACTATGGTTATATATGTGCTTATATGGTTATAAGACAAGCTTTGAGTGAGAAAACAACAAAAGTTTGTGCATGCGTGTGTGTCTGTCAGCTCAATAGGTGCCATGTCCCAAATCCCTTCGTTACTGTGACAGGTCACGTGATCAAAGACAGCAAACTCAGCAGCCACACACACACGGTTATACATGTGCACACACTCACACACCCTCTTCTTCTGGGTCCCACTAAGTCTGTCTTTCTTTTCTCTTTCCCTGAGATCCCCAGGCAGAAGGCATTATGGGAATCACTCTGGCACAGCTCTTGCTCTTCACAGCTTTAATCTTTAAGTTGTTTCCATAGAAACAACTATATTCACTCAGTTCTGCTGGATGGCTTCTAAAGCTATGAAAGAAATGTCCTCACCCAACGTAAACCACCCGCTCTCTGATCAACAGAACAGCGTCTTAGTCACTGTAGACTCATTGATCCAGTGATTATAGATAACAGAAAACCAGTATTGATGATTGATGATGATGTCATTTATTCTGCTATGAATGACATTATTGTGTTTTAGTTGTAGCTATATTCTAAAGAATCCACAGACAATCATTTAATAAGAGACGAGTAAGAGCTCCCCGCCCTAAAAGGGCTAGTGACCACATTAGTTTTCTTCAGTGAATCGGCTGCCCAACCTGAGTTAATTCAGGCTAATGAAGTCAGATCAGAGCTCTTCATGTTGGAGCTTCCTCTGTTGCCCAGAAGCCTTTTTTTCTACTGTCTACTCCAACTCTCGACACGTTCTTCTGTCTGTTTCTACATCAGACTCAAAGATGTAAAATGTTAGCAGACACACACACACACACACACTAAACCTTTTTTTAAAAAGTAACAGCATATATAATTAATATTCATGGTTGGATGAACAAATAAGATCCCATTCAAAACAGTGACTAGTTTGTTTCACATACATACCCATTCATAAACGGGAACACTTGTAATCGCAGTATGACCAACAGTAGGAGTCTTCCTCAACACACACACAGCAGGAGATCACCCCCTCCCAGCATACAGTATGTGCCGGTTTCCATGGAGACACGCAGTTAAAAATAACATGGGCGATGGCTTGTCTTGTGCCATTCTACCAACATGGCTGAAGCATTCACAAACACACACACACACACACACACACACACACACACACACACACACACACAGAGTGGCAGAGTCGTTGACAGATGTATGGCTGATAGACACACACATAGAGGACTATTACAAACACACACACACACTATAACAGCTGGTATTGGCCGGACAGGGACATTTTCTACCATTCCTGGTCTATATAGAGGTAATATCACTTTATTTTTCTAGAGGGAAACTAAAACATGATGTTTGCTCTAACAGAAAACTTAAAGGAAGAATTCAATATGCAGAATTTACAAAAATTGTGCATTTTTTTGGTTCCGAAAAGATCCTATTGGTTGTTCTCTTTCCCTGTTTCATAAATGTTTTGTGTGTGTGATTCAGGAATCAGCTGACATACAAAAGTTTTTAAGGACCACAGAACTATAGGGAACCAAAACATTTGTTCTCTTCATCCAAGCCACTGGAGTTATTATCTACAAAAATACACTCTAATTAACTTATGCAAGCAGATGACAGTACAGCGTGTCACTCAACAAGCGTAACATTTAATCCAAATCCAAAGACCTCAGGTGACTTCTGTAAGCACAGTGTGCTTGTGCACACAGTATGAAATCAATGTACAGGAACGGTTCCAAAACATTTTCTCATGCTTTGCCAATCCAGCTGCAGCAGGGTAAAAGCACTAAACTTTGAAAACAGGACCATTTTTGTAACTCTTTGTCCAAATCATTGAAAGAACAATTCTGCACCACCAGTGACATGTTTTGTGTAGACATGTCACTATCGTATTTTGGCCAGAATTGTATCTTCAAAGAAACATTTCACATCCCAGCCGTCATCTGAAAAGCAGAAAGTGATGCATTTGTTGCAGTTTGATTTAGGATAACCAATCAATCTAATATACATGCTTCTGGACTGTGGGAGGAAGTACGGAGTACTGAGAAACCTTAATCCAGCAATACAGAAAATTGCATACAACACAGTCCCGAGCTGAGTTCTGAACTAGGGACCTTTGTTTTATAAAGAAGTAGCGATAGTCATTACTTATTACTAAAAATCCTTATTAAAACTTTTAATTATTAAGATTAACAAACTAACATAAATACATTTCACCATTAGGTTAATAATAATAATAACAAGAAAATAATAATAATAATAACAATAATAATTTAAAAAAACTGAACCTCAGAAAAAGCTGATAAGAGTTTAATATGTAAAGATTTGCATACTGTATAATATTATCTTTTATTGTCAATGTACTTTTTGTGTTTAATAAAATATTTTTTTCATTATATCATTTTATTAATTTAAAACTACTTAAAAAATAATTTTGTACAAAGTTCTTTGCACAAGATATATGCTGGTATCATTACTCAGTTGGACAAAAATCACATCCGTATTTTTCTTTGTGCACAAGCCCATTTGTCTGCATGCTACCCAGAAACTAATAAAGTGCTCAGATAAACCACAATTGCCTAACAGAACATTCAAACATGTTTCCTTTTGTTTAAGCTGCTCTATTATTCTCCCCATATTTCCTCCTGTGATTACAGCTTCTTTAGGAACAATGCTGCAATATTGATGAGGACAGGGGGAAAAACAGAAGCCCCAAAAAGGTTGAGTGAGAAAATGAAGCCTTGCAACAACATGAGCTGATAAAAGATTGATCACCTGCTGCCTGCTTTTCTTTTCTGTCCTCCGAAATAAATGCTTTTGGGTTTCACCTTCAATTGCAAAATATACAGGTCTCACCTGTTTAGTTTTTCAGACATTAACAGAGAAAATTATGCATTGTTAATCAGTGTAATGTTCTCATTGTCACCATTAAAATGCTCATATGTGTATACTGCACACATTCTGCATCTCTTTAGTAAATATTCACTATATAAAAGACCCATTCTAGTAATTACAAAAAAATTCAGCTTTTCACTGATGTTTCCATCAGTGAACAAACACAAAGCTTTTTTTGTGAATAGGTGTAATGCTCATGCTATGCCACTGAGGGGCAGTACAGCACCCCTTTCAGTGGAGCATGTTAACACAGAGTAAACAAGTACAGAGCTGGGAAATAATCCCTTGAACATTTAACCTGCTTTTGTGTCTGTGATGTTTTCTCTGACTTGTCGGATTCACTGTGACGTAGAGGGCGCTATAAATAAGACTTTTGCTTTCACTGTCACACTAACTCACATTGCTGACCAGTCTAACAGCCTAATGACAATGTACTCTGTCATACACAAATGTTGTGGCATTCAAAAGTGCGGGACCAAGACACAGAAAGGAGAAAGGCTGAATATAGTGCAAGAGTGCAGTGCTGGGGGGATCAGGGATGATTTAGGCCGTTTTCAGAGAACAAATAAGTGAATACAGATCTTTTTTATTTAAAGATTTTAAAAGATTAAAGACATAAGATGGTGTCTTTGATCAGTTTTAATATCATTAATACCAAACCCTGCATAAAAACAAGTCTCTATATGTGTTAGTTGTGACTTAGAAGATGATAAAGTGATTTGGCCTCAGCTCGTCTGGTCTGGCAAACCATTAGGGTCCTATCCAAACAGCTCAGATTACATGGCAGTTAAAACGTGGTTGAAAGGTCTGAGCTCCGGCACTGATGTTTCATAGAGCGCTCAATACTATGCTGGCAAAAAACCCAAGGGAAGACAAGCTATTAAAAACCTCTCAGCAGTCCTGTAGAGCCAAATCTACAGTAAATAAGTGAGTCAAACCACAAGGATCATCTGTGCATTTAAAATTCACCATCATGTTACAGTGTCCTTCATTTTAAACCAGCATAGTGCAGCATGGACACACTGTGTGCAAACATGTCTGGTGTGGCTGCACCCTTTCCGGGCATGGTGGGAAGCAGAAAGCTCCTTGAGCAGACTGTTGGGTCTGCCAGCTCTACGCTAAAGTCAGTGAACTGCCAGAGCTCCAGATTACAGCAGATTACCAGGCAGGGTGCTTTTACCCTCTCCCTGTCTTTGTGTAAGTTTCACGCTGTTTATTTTGCAACCACATGGGGATGTTTACTGTCACAAAATGTAAACAGAGACAAAGTTTCCTTGAGGACGGCACATGGAAATATTGAAGACTTGACTTCTTTTTGGATTTTAGATTTTTATGTTTCTACTTTAGTTGTAAAATATTTCAGATGAATGACTGTAGAAATGGATGACTTTACACTGGCATGAACTCACTCTCAGGTCATCGCTTTTTGACGGGAGCAATGGAAGGGGTGAGCATGCGATACATATTCCCAGCATGTGGTGGATTAATACATTAATACTTTGTAGATGAATCCCTCTCCCTTTGCATATTACAGCATCATAAAGAGATTACGGTCAGTGACAGGCCATGCCCAGGCAGGATCCTACCATCTGACCCATGCACAGAGGGGTGAATCAGGGAGACGAATGGGATGGACACACTACTGAACAGAGAAGAATTTGAGTTTGTGATGCAACATGGGAGTGTCATTCTTGAATGTGATGTGGCTTACAGCAAGACCAGAGAGGAATATCCAGATATTCTGTAGACTAAGGCGGAAAAAAATCATTTTACTAACGTGCTAGGTCAACTAAAAGGGAGACAAGAGCAGGGACAGCAGGTGGGTGGGTGAATAGGGGGGTTGTCTATGTCTGCAGATGCTGCTAGTCTGGATTTTGGACTTGCACAGGAAAGCTTTCGCAGGGTGTGGAGGAGCAAATGATGTGGTGTTTTTGAGCAACAGATGACAAGGAGTTTGCAGAAAGAAAGGAGGAGAGGCACTGAAAAGAAAAAAAAGCAGAAAAGCGCAAGAAAGAGTGAACTGCTGCTGATCATGGCTTTGGCTTGTCTTGGATTCAGCTGCAGCCCTGTACGATCCAAAGGTACTGTCCGCAACATCTGGGTGTATCTTTAACCTTTCATTCTTAGTTCCTGTCATTGTCTTTTAGATTCAACAATATAATCAAAAGTCAAATAACAAGGCCAAAGATATCCCAAAGTTTCCAGATTTATTAAGTTTGCAATTTTGAATAGGCTTGAATTAGAAAGCTTCATTTCACAAAGTAAATGCAGTTTGCATAATTAGCTGACCAATTCGTTTTTCTTAGAGCTAAAAAGTCAGTAAAATGTCAGCATATAACAAGCAAAATTGCTTGTTTTTGTCATAGTTTGAGGAGTTAAAGAAACAGACTGACACTCACTGCTGATATTTGATTTGTTTTGGTTTTTATAATAATGGCTTAAGGCGGTACATGGTGCAATTTTTTTCCTAGAACAAAGCCTTTCCAGTGCTTTATAATAACAGTAATCTACATCCAAATGTGAATTTAAGTAATGTTTCAGTAACAATCACTTTAATAATATCATGGCAGAAAAGTGTTGTTAAATGATCATTTGCATGCACTGGAAGTGCATTTCTTCATTGTGATGGACACGTTTCAGAGTGTGACACAGGATTCAGTCAAAACAAAAGCAAACGTATGAGCCTGTGTCATTTCCACTGGTATTCAGGTTTTTTTGTTTCCAAATTAACACAGCACATGAAATCTTTTCTTTTAAGTGGTTTTATTAAGTGGATTTTATGTATTCTTAACTTGTATAAGCATCTATAAGAAAAGCCCATTCGCAAAGAAAAATGTCTAAAAATGGCAGATGTACATGTGAATGAGGACTAACACTGCCCAGTTTTCTTTTGCAGAACTAGCTCGCTAGTATTTCTTATATAACAGCTGTCTGCTGTGACAAGATTCTGCAGCTACTGCCATAGGGAGTGGGCTGCCTGACCCAGATAGACCCTAATACATTCTCTACTAATGACTTACATTCATTCACATCTGGACCAGAGAGAGGGAGGGAGATACAAAATCATATGTGTGCCAGAAAAAGAAAAAGGCTGCTGTGTTAAATCAGCCTTCTCCTTGCATGTGTACTGGATTATTCTGATATCTTTTATAGTTTGTCAGCACATCTAACCCTATGAATATTACAGCAGAACATTATCAGCTATCTTTGCTGTTTTTTTAATTATTATCATATCTGAGGTTGTGTGTTGTCAGTGTTTTTGCACTTCATACTGAAAAGTACTGTATGTAAAATTTAGAAACTCTCCAATCCTCATCAGCCAGTTTTGTAGATTTGTTTACAAACATCAGCCATTAGCTAAATTATTTTTGATAGCTGCAAAAAATATTTTGGTCAATAACTCACATGCTAAACATCACAGATTTTAAACTTTACCTTCAATATGGAGAGACATTTATTGAGATGACTCTCAATATTGAGATGACTCTAGACAACAGTTTCACAGATTATATTCTTTCAAACTATTGTGATTTAGTGGTGATTCTGTAGATTAGTATGTGTGTGATCCATATTAGTCTGTGCATATAAAAGCCATTCACTCCTACAGTACTTGCATCTGAATGTGAGCTTAATCTCATATAGGAAAATATCCATCCATACATCCATCCATCTTTTCTGCCTCTACCTCTAAAGTGAAGTCAGTTTCCACAGGTGATGTTTTAAAGACGCTCTACTTATCTTTTGCCATTTTCTGAGCGACTCACCCCCTGAACCTATAAATCGGCATCCATCTTGCATCCTACTTACACTGTAAGCTCTCTCCAGCTGGTAAAAAAACAGTCTTATCTTGTCCTGTTTCTGGGTCTCTTTTGTTTCCTCTCTTCCTCCCATAATGTCTTTCTTTGCTGAATCTGCCGTGGTGCATGTTCAGTTTGTTTGCATCCACTTGGCAGTGTGTGATGCATCAGCAAAGCAAAGCAAAACTAAACTAACATGTCACACACGCATGAAAAAGTTGTATAGTGCGATTACTCAATCTGGGCAGCAATGGCTCCAGATATGTACGAAACAGATGTCACTGGCCCATCAAACTAATCCAGAACAGAGTTTTAAGGTCGAAAGGTTAAGGAGTGGATCTTGAACACTCAAAGTTGAATTTAAATTGAATGTTTAATGAGCAGAATGTCTGCTAAAGGCAACAGCCACTAGTGCTTTAAAACATCCATTAATCACATGCTGATAGTGGCTTTTAGATTTCAAAAAGCTTAGAGAGTTTTTATAACAGTGGCTGAAGCTTCATTGACAGTTCTGTGTGATCAATATAAGCAAACAAGCCAATCAGTTAAACCAGCTTACATCCTTACTGTGAGATGGAAAATTAAAACACATGCATAAGTAGTCTAAATGGATCCATCCCTTTAGTGTAGCATTGACCACATGGCATCTTTTTATTCTATGTATAAAATCCAGTGCAGCGACATTTGATGACCCACAATGATGCTGTATAACATATTTTCAGTAAAAACCTGCAGATGTGTAATAAGTTCATATATTTGTAGCTTTACCTATAACCAATACATTTGGTCAGAGAGAAATGTAGTTTTCATCAGTATTGCAGAAGCTCAAGACTTTTATGTTTGTGTGATATTTTGATGTACAGCATTTTTTTTAAATGTAGGCCTAAGTATTACATTTACATGAAGAAATGTTTCTTCTATCTCACTGGAATTGGTCTGATGAGCCCTCAGTTCTTGAAATAAATTTTAAAAAAATCTGCAAGAACACACAAAACTTTACCATAAATACTTATTATTCTGAATAAGCTTTGATCTGCAAATGTTAAGCCCCAAGGCCCAGAATTCAACCACTCTTTTCTCTGTAATTTCAGTTTGACTCTTATTTTTATCGCTGTGCCTTTCCTCCCTTTGTACTATTGCTGGTTTTGTATGCAGTTCTTAATGTTGACACTTCAGACTGCTGACAAAGTTTCTCCCAAAAATAGGTGGCGGTGGTGGGGGTGGGAGGGGGGGGGGGTGGGGGGTTTCAGTGAAAATAAAAAACGGTAAAAGGAAATGATATGGATGGTCAGACATTTTTAGTGAATGTAGCTTTGGCTGGATGTTAAATAGTTAACTACAGGTGGGAATGTATACCTGGCATATACGGGTTTAGTTTTAAGTCTGGTAAACACTACGGACAAACTGTGAATATGGATCCAATCCAAGCATGCTTGAGTCAAGTCAACTGGACTGGGTTTAGTTCTTTCATGTTGTTTCACTCTCATCTAAAATAACTTCTCCAGTCCTAACTTGATTCAATGTACAAACATAGTTTTTTGAAAACTGCATTATTATTGCACTAGCCAATTTATAACAACTCGGGTGTCATTTAGCTGTAAACTTTTTTTTTTTTTCCATTTTTTAATGAGATGGCACATAAGTTGGTATTCTATTTTGTATATTGTTATAACTTGTTAGATAAATGCTATTTCAATCTTGTGTATACTACAAAACTGACATTCAAGTAGATTTTTATTCAGACTTGCCTTGGGCAGCTGTGAAAAAAACACATTGTTTTTACAGTGTGGCTAAAAACTTAACTAAATCTAACTGATTCATACCATTGGTTTGTACGCAATAAAAAACTCCCTTCATTAGAATGCACTTTTATTTATTGCAACTTATATTTGAGATTCCCTAAGCAGAGGGTTTTAGTGTTTACAGCTATACTTTCAACATTTAACAGCTTAAGTGTTCACTTCAAACTCCAACCTGAAACAAGTACAAAAGTAAATTATAAAAGTTCAATCAATTTAAAAGTCAGCTGTGGTAAATACAGAATGATTATTCCAATTGAATGATGTTGCCTTGTTAGGAGCTAAATCCTCAACGATGACAACAATTTTCTGTGGTAACAGAACAAATCATGTTAATCGAGTTTAATGAGGAGATGATCTCTAGGAAAATAGCACAATGATCTCACAAAATGCTTTTTAATCACTATCCCAAGAATATAAATAAACTTATAAGTGAAAGATATAAAATTAAAAATGTTCCTTAAAATATTCAACTTTTTCTCAAATATATTTTGGTATATTTTGTGAAGTTTAACTGTCTCTTCTTTTTATTTTAAAGTCATAATACTCTGTACGTTTAAAAAAGATTAGTAGTGGCATTGAAAATGTGACTGACTTTGTACAGAAGGCTATGTTATAATTTGTTTTGTGTAAATGAGCTTCTTTAACCTTGCATTTTAAACAGGTAAAAGCTGCTGATGTGAGCTCACTAATTTCATTGGAGGAAACTAAAAGCCTTGATGAGTTATGAAAGGTTGCTTGGTTACTGATGTATAGTGTGGCCTTTAAGGACACAATTGCCTGTTGAATATCAAGTTAAAAGAGGGGAAATAGGTTCATGAATAAGGCTAAAGAGGAACAGATAAGAGGAATGGATAATCAGGCTCTTTCTTTCTCCTCATCAAAACTCAGAGACTGTTGGTTCTGTATCAGTAATGACAAGAGGTTTCTGTGTTTTTGTATAATGCATTTTAGTGGCAATACAGATGAAGGGCAGACATTCACAGTGATCTGCAGGTGTGCAGAGTTTTAGCGGTGGGTTTAGCTGCCACCTGCTGGCATATAACTGGAGATGGGTATCAGTGCAAAATAAAGAAAATCAGAACATAATTATTCGTTGCAATAACTATTAAAAATATTTTTGTACATGAATTTATAGCATTGTGGGATTTTTTTCAGCTTACTTTTATGTGTTTGCAGACATTAATGTGATACCAGTGCATTAGCTAATGGGGAAACTGTAAAATCTTGGTCTGGATCTGGGGGTGTTGTGGTTTACTTAGCATCTGAGGTGCTGGCAGCAAGGGTTTTATTGTGATATGCAAATGTTATGTTTTCCAAATGCAAAGGACTATTCATAAAAAATAAAAGCTTTTGGACTCCAATCTTTTAACAGAGATTGTGTAGCAACCAGTGCACCAAAGTAAGGATTATAAAAAGTAGGGATTGATTTGCTCTCCTCGTTTTCTGTTTTGCTGTCTTTACCATAGGCACTGCACAGGGGTTGCACAGTGGTGTGTTGGTTAGTGCTACAGCCTCACAGCAAGAACCTTGCAGGATCAAGCCCTGGGTGGAGTTTGGGTCAGAGGGGGGCCTTTCTGTCTGGAGCTTGCACAGCAGTGTATGCATGGGTTCTCACTAGGTTTTCCGTATCCCTCCCACAGGCCAAAGACATGCATGGTCACTCTAGATTCTCCCCAGCAGTCAGTGTGTGTGAATGGTTGTCTGACTGTCTCTTTGTGTTAACCTTGTGATAGACTGGTGACCTGTCCAGGGTGTACCCCGCCTCTTTGGGATGGGCTGGGCTGGGATAGGCTCCAGTATACCTACAACCCTGAAGTGGATTAAGTGGTATAGAAAATGAATGAATGATTGACCTTGCCCACATTTATTCTCCATTAGCAGGTAAAAAGTCTTCCCATAAAATTTTAAATTTTGTAATGACTCCAAATCATACCCCCCCCCCCCCCCCCCACACACACACACACTATTAAT
>JAVQJG010292430.1:0-28026 GCA_036024015.1 Craterocephalus amniculus | reverse complement strand
AAAACTACTGTAAAACACTTGTATATGTTTAACATTGTGCATATGAAAATTTAAATAGCAGGGTAAACAAACACAATGTCATGACAACCTCAAAAAATATTATTTGCTGCTGATGTTTTGCTTCTCACTTTGCAAACAGTTCTCGCTCTTATTTTGAAGGCTCCTGTCTGGTTATACTGTTGTTAGTAGAGACTTCATTTTCACTTTCACCGGTTTTTATATTTCTCTATCAATTACAGACAACTAACCCATTTTTTTTGTTTACTATAAACCAAAAACTCCACTAACCCAAATGGTTATATTTTCGTTTGAAAACTAGAACCTCTGCCACTCATTCAGGACTCAGATCCTTAGAACCACTAACAGACTTATGGTATGAAAATATTTATTTGGGTTATATGAACAATGACTTCAGTTAAATAGGATTGTGCCAGGCTACTAAAGGCTTTGTTAGTTATTGGAACGGTTATTATAAGTTTAATTTGATACCTAACAGGAAGCCAGTGATGAGAGGCAAAAAGAAGAGAAACCTGCCAGCACAATATATCAGCTGTTTGATTGTCTATATCTAGCTAAAAGTGCATTATGGTACTTTTATTTTTGATTTATTTATAAATCCATAAGTATATAAATACATATTCCTGATCAGTTATAAGCATTTATAATGTTCCTCTGAGCTAAACCATGCATGTTTGTATTAGATTTGATTAGTCTATTGTGCTTATGATGAAATCATCAATCTGTTGTGCAGCATCACTGGGACAAAAGGAAGTTTTTCATCTGACAAAATGCTGCAATGGAAACATGGTTGATATGTTAATTAGAATTAAATGTTAATAAAAAAAGAATATAATATCAGTTCAACACTTGATTGGATGTGTATAGATTTTTACTTTAATAATTTTTTTGTCTCGCTGGCGATGGTTGAGGGAACAGCAGTATCAATCTTTGAGTTGTGGTAAAAAGGGGCTTAAAATACAAGAATTTAATTTTTCTATCAGCTCCTTTATAATCATCAAAATGTTTGTGTTAAGAAGAATTGGAAAAGTGTGTAGTTTGTGACCGGAACGACATGAAAAGAATAAATAAATAAATAAATCAAAATAAATAAAGTCCTTGTAATAGCAAACTTTACTGTCTTCTGAGGATATTAGAATATTCCTCATCATTTGGGTCCCATAACTTCCTCACCACTCAGATTTTGCAGCAGAGATAAGTTTAGAGAAACAAACTGAAAGTAAATCATAAACATGTTCAACTCAGAGACTTCAATACTTTATTTTCTTCCTCCAATTTCTTTCCTTTTAATCTCACAAAACACACAAAATCTGACATGAGATCTTTTGTTTGCCTTCTGTGCACCTAACAATCTCACCAACTTTTAAAACAAAGGAGAAAATAATTTATACATCCTTTTTTCAATCATATCTACAAAAATAAAATCAAATATAAGGACTAAGGCTTTACAGAAACAAATTAACATATAAAACAAGTGGGTCTGATCTTTCTATATTACATGTGAGCAAAAAAAAAAAAGGAAATAAAACGACAATGAGATGATAAAAGACGTGTTTATGCATACAGTAGTTTGCACTGTGCAGGGAAGTTTTATTTGTGCAACATTAAAGTAAAAAAAGGAATTAGTTTAGTTTTTATTAATTAGCCAGTTAGGGCCACAACATTGATGCCAGTGTACAAGGTTAAAGTATGAAAGGGAAGAAGTATAGAGGTATAAAATGGAAGTTAAAAGAATATTAAAGAGAGGGTGGGGTGTTTAAAGAGATGCTTGGAAAGATTAAAGAAAAGGGAAAGCTGATTTCATCAGCTCAGACTCTAGTTTGTGCTGAATTATGGATAAAACGTGAAGTGTGTGATGACTGCTTCCAGTCGGAGGTGCTTGAAAACCAGCAGCCAAAATATGAAGAAAAAGAAAATGCTCCCTTCAGCGCTGAGGAAATATCTGACTTTGGTAGAACTTTTTTTTTAACACTTTAGCACAAATTCCTTTACAAGTTCATTCAGGATCAGCTGCTTTTTTCCAGCTGCGTTTCACTCCTTTCCCACCACACCTCCTTCAGAGCGTTAACCCTCCCACAGGCGGGAAACATTTAATCAGCACAGTGAGAGGCCGCTGGTTTGATCCATGGGGGTGGTAGTGCACCGTTGTGTTTCCCAGCTGGTGAAGAAGCTGATCAACTTGAATCCAGCTCAAATCAAATCAGAGTGTCTCCCAAACATTGTGAGAACTAAAAAGGATAAAAACAACTTATATATTAAAAACAAAAAAGAAAGGAATCACTTATAGTGGTACAAATAAACTTCGACAAAGGAAGTTAACAGTTTAAATGCATATTTTCTTCCTGTTATGTAATAAAATAAGTACCAGAGAGATGTAGTTTGAGGAAACAAAGAGAAAAGCACTTGGTTTTAGTGTCAGTCTTTGCTGGTTAAACATGCTCGAAAAGGAAAATAAATATTCCAAAAAGGAAAATCCGGAAAAAGGGTTAGTTAATTGTCATGCCAATAGTTGGAAGAGCACCTTCATGTCTGTGTGTTAAATAAAAAGCTTAAGCAGAAGCCTCATTAGTATGCCCACATTATTACTGCGTTCTGGTGGAGCGAGCGGATTTCTGGGCCAAGACTTCCTGTAGCGTGCAGATACATTTACAGACGGGGAGTCATCCTCTGCCTCAGGTTTTAATGACCTTTGTGTCGTTGGCAAAGTTTACCTGCATGGAGAAAAAAAACTCAAAACAAAGCTCAAACGTGAACCTCTGGTACCAAAAACCTAAACCCCTGCTTGTTAATATGCAGGACTAGAAACAGGAACTGTCCAAAAGTCCTGAAATTATCACGCCACGCGTTAGGGTTATATGTGCAAAAACCCATAAAACAGAGGGAAGCTGCATGTTCAGAAGCTGTTATCTTGTCAGAGAGCTGCAGACTTTAATGTGATGAGGAGTGAGCGTTTCAGGAGCTCACAGGTGGATTCTGCTGCCGGTTTTTCAGTCCGTTTGCCAACCTAAGAGGCTGAAAAGGCATGAAAATGACGCGCATCTGCTCAAATAACAAACTAACCTTAATTAGCTTTTTGTTTTATCCGTTTTGGGGAGCATCGCGCTGAAAAACTACTTGGTAAAGAGTGCAGAAGGGACAGGAACTTTTTGTTTGGGGGGGGGGGGCTGAGGCTGGTTCACAGTATTTACGGTGGCGTTACCTACACATTTACACGTTACAGTGGAGAGGGTCGACGGGCGCACAGTCAAGCGAATCCAGCGAGATATTTGGCAGCAATGTGAGAAGTAAAAGTTTTCTATGAAAATTCAAGTTTTTATTTGAACCCACGTTCGCTCACGCTCGTCTGTCCTGCCTCAAAACATCCCGGAGCGTCAGATAGCTGAACCAAAGCAAGCAGCATAAGCAGCGCTGAAATGCAACCTGCCAGCGTGTCAGTAGTTAGCGGCGCAGTAGTGTTTCCCAAGTTACATGGCAAAGAAAAAAACCTGAATTTTAGAACGTGGTCGCTCTGGTGAACAGCTTCCAGCTTAAAAGAAGGCGCACAACATTAGTATTTCTACCACAGTGAGTATCTGACATAAGCGAATGATGTGAGGTGTGTGTGTGGTGTGTGACATTGGTTTCCTTACGCAGTGCAAATAACCTGAATATTATAGACACAGTCCTTCGGCCAAGGTGGGAGGTGAACTTAGTGTAAAGCAAGCAGTAAAATGCAATCCTTCAGTCCCTTATGTGTCCACAGCGAGAAGACGAACGTGACAGAGATGCATCGTGGGTAAAGTGCTGGGTCCCTCGGAAAATTTCCTTAAATTAACATTTTAACACTTTCCTGCTCCGATCCTTCAACCAGCTCAAGAAAGCTAAACGTACCAGTCGTTTTCCTTCACACAGTTTTCACACTTTCACTTCTTTCAGTTTTTTCTTTTAACTCCTCTTCACCAGTCTCCAGTCTTTTTGTGCCTTCCTCCTTTTTCCTTCGTGTTTGTTCTGGCAGAAGTCAGAAGCTGTGCTGAACCTGGTGTGTCCCTCTCGGTATCCCAGGGCGACAGAAACGCAGATGAGGGGTTGGGATTAGTAGACTGCTAGAGTCAAAATCCAGTTGAAAGAATTTTGGGTTCTGCTGGACTTCCCTCTTTCCCTGGTTGGGTTAAAAAGAGTTTTTTTTTTTTTTAAGATGAATTGGGGGGGAAAAAAGAAAAAAAAGATTAAAGTTGGAAGTCCTGAGCTCACTCACCGTCTCCTGAACTGCGGTCAATGGAGGGTGTTCTGGAGACGGTTGCTGAGCGACAGTGTTGCTCCTCTGACTCCTGATTGACAGAGGACTCTCTGAGCGTTTCTAGCAGATGATGGTGGGCCTTCTCAATTTCCTGTGACAATAATGCAAATAGTAATCAGAAGAGAACAATTTCTACCCAGACGTTCAGCAGTCCTGCACACTGGCTGACTTTTTATAAGATACACGACTCCTGAGTGCAGGATGAGTTTTACCCATGAAAAATACCTCCTGAAAGATTTTGTGGTCTTTATTGTGACGGCCTCGGATGTGCAGGTGAAGCATTGTGCACAAAAACTCTTAGAATATTAAATATGAGTTAACGGGAACCTTACAGAAATAGTTTATACCAGCGGTTCCCAAACTGTTTTCCTCCAACACTCCAACACTTTTAATACAACTAGGAAGAAGCTGAAACCATGCTTGGCTTTATGCTCTCACTGACTAACTCTTCACCATAAATGAAGCATTCTGCTCTTTGAAAAACATTAAGTTAAAGTAACAATCATCAACATACAGCCTTATCTAAAAAAAAAAAAGATCTGTGACATTCTCAGTTTCACTATACTGAGTATCCTGATTTTTGTTTTTACTTTGGCAGTTTAAAAAGATGCTTATGAACGAAATGTCAAAAATGATAAAAACCTTGACTGTACTGTATGCAACCTGAGTGACACAGTCTGACTCTATAAAACCTAATTGTACCATTTTTGAACGGTGTCTGATTTTTAAGACTTTAATGTCTGAGTGGATATTTTATCTCCACCTGCTTTCTGTCTATAAGATGAACAGCCAGCAAAAAACTGCTGTCGATAAAAAAATCTCTCTGATCTTCCCATAAAATCTAAGGTTAATAATTGCCACCCAAAACTTAAATGAGCTTTTTTTTTTCTTTCTTGCGAACATAAACTAACCTTCAGTTTGCGTAGTTTGCACATCAACCCCTCAATCGTGTGGAAAATCTCATCTACGTTTTTGATCACGTGACTCTTATTCGTAGCTTGCAACAGGCCTGCTTCTTTTCCTTCTTCTTGCTCCGGTTGCATAGTCTCTGATTGGCTAAGCTCTGCAGACGAGGCTGCTTCCTCCTCTGGTTGCATCTGAAGCGACATCACTTCCTCCGGCGGCTGCGGGAAGCTGGTGGCGACGGGCGTGGGAGGGTCGGTGATATCGTCCGTGGCGCTCTCTCCCTGCTCTGTGGGCATCACCAGGTAGAACATGTTTCCTAGAGGCCAGAAAAGGGATTAGTGGGCGAGTTCTTTATGATTACAGAAGTCATGTTGTGGCTTTTTTATACACATAAATAAAAGATTGTATTTTTCTGATAAAAGCTGCAGCACTGGACCAGCTCGGTCATCATTACCCTGTGCTTTGGCCTTGCCTCTTGGCTTGGATGATTGATTGGAGGGGAGGCCGACATCATCAGTGATGCCATCAGGGACAGAAGAACAGGAAGGAGGAGGAAGACCCGCAACCACAGCTATGCACAGAGGATAGATGTGCAACAAAGAAAGGTTTTGCAGTGTAAAGGAGTGAAGAATCAAGATGAAACAAGGGTGTCATTGTGGTCGTAAATGCAAGCAAATCATAAAAAGGAAAAACAAAATCACAGCATGCGAAGAAAAAACATGCAAAGAATCATGAGATTTCATTAAAAAACAAACAAAGTCACCTTTAATTTACCCAAAAACCAGGCTAACAGGAAACATTAAACAGGGAGAGGAACTCCCAGTGCTGCGGAGGAAAGACGATACTCTGTTTAATTCTCTCATCCGTTACCTTTCCTCACAACCTGAACGCTGGACGGCCCCGGTGCCGGAGGGTCCGGAGGTGCCGGAGGTGCCGGCTCCGCCTCCGGCCCTGTGTCCCACTCGTTGGTGCTGAAGTTGAGGATGGTCTCCAGAGACTCTGGTCGCTGTCTCTCCGTGAACGAGCTCCTCCCATTGGTCGTCTCGTTGGTGGGCGTGTCGTCCGAATCGTGGCTCCAGCCGTCTTCTTCCAGATGTCCCAGTATGAGCTGCCGCAGAGTTTCCACTGGGAAAAGGACACAGAAATACATTGTTGTCGAGTGTTTGATTCATATTTACTAGTAAATAAAAACATGCAATCATCCTTTAGTTTAAATTTCATCTCACCATCTCGTAGAGCAGCTTCTGCAACACCAAACGCCTGACCTTCACTGCAGTTAAAAACCCCTGATTGGTCCGTAGGGGTGTTGTCCGAGATGTTGTCATCGTTAGAGGAATGTGTCTCCGTGGAGTCGGACTGTTCTGCCGTAGAGTTGCCTAATGGATTTCACACAGTTGTTAAATGAATCGAACAATGATTTCAGGTGGCCGAGCTAAAAAAACTCCACATTCAGGATGATGATTGCAGCGTAGGTATTACCTCCAAACACATTACTGTCAGTGGAAACAGGCGACTCAGGCCGTAGACTGGGAGAGCTAGACAAATAAGAAAATAAGACACGGTGGGAGAGATGTAGAGATTCTTATGATGAAATTAGAGCTGAGCATTATATCAAGATTTTCTGCTAAATCAAGACTTTATCACACAACATATAGAAAAAGGGAATATCGTTTATATCGAGTTAGATATTTTTTAACTCAAAACAAGCTATTTTTTAGCATTTTGCATGACTGTATTCTTGTTATGGTCATTACAAGTTATATTTTATCTTTTTAATACACAACTACTTTAATTTCAGTTAAATATTTTGAAGCATATATGCTTTTGATTCTTAACAGAAGTGCATTTAGCATTCAAGATTGTTAATTTGAACAGTCTCTTTGTTTATTTGACTAAAACTTAACATCGAGACATATATCTTATACCGAATTTAAAGAAAACATGATCGAGATGTGAAATTTGGTTCATATCGCCCAGGCCTAGCTGAAATGAAGAAAACATTGACTCACGACAGGGGCATTGAGTGCTTGATGAGAGGGGATGAGCCTCCAGCTGAGGAGATGGTCTTTTCCAGTAAATCCTTCCAGCTGTAGAGCAACAAACAAAAAAAGTTGATGCATCATAGAAGCAAGCAGCAAAGCTTAGCTTAGTAAAAGAGGACAAACTTGTTTTTCTCTGACGACGTCCCCGCCACCAGCTCATAGATCTGCCTCTCAGTGGTGCTGATGACGTACAAAGCTTTGTTGTCTGGACAGAAAACACAAGGTGGGAGGATTAGAGAACAAATTATAGCAAATAAATTAAATGAATCTTCAACATCTGAATCTATAATTTCCCTCCTTGGGGCTACCTGTAGCTACTGAGCGGACAAGCAGCGAGTCCAGCTTCACCAGCGGGCTGAATGAAGTCTTGCTATCCCCGCCTCCTCCTCCTCCTCCTCCCAGCCAGCGGGACGGGTATCGGAGCTGCAGCCGATCGTCAGGGCCTCGCTGGAGGAGGACCAGGTAGTCCGACAGCAGCAGCGCCTGGATCTCTGGGAGAGAAACAGAGACATGAATACAGTAAAGCCAAACAGATGAGACGGCGTGGATCCACGGCGCCGATACCAACCAATCTGCTTGTCTTTGTTAATTTTCCAAGTGAGAGGCCCTTCATGGATCAATGTCTTGGTGGTGAGGTCCAGATTCTGAGGGGAAGAAAACCAGATCAGGTTTATCTGCAGCCTTCATTTAAACTTTATTTAAACTGAGAAGCGGACGTTCTGTCCCACCTTGAACTGAGGAGCAGCGTCCAGTCTGCGCTGGTATTGGCTGAGGCATTGACGGTGCTCCGTTTCCCTGACGCCCTCGTTGACAACCTGCAGTATCCCTCGGCAACAAGCCAGCGCGCGCTGAAGAGCGGGGAGGTCCGATGAAGCGGCTGCAGGACAAACGTTAAAAGTTTCTTTTAAAAGTCCTCATTCACACACGACTCATCCTGTCGCTCCCGCTCACCCTCCGTGTGCTTGATGATGTTGTCCAGCAGCAGAGGGTACTTAGTGAGTCTCTGCATCTCCGACACCAGCAGGTCTTTCAGCTGCAGCCTTCGACACTGAGGACTCGCTTCACACTCCTGAGAAAAAAAATAAATCAAGCATAGCATAAAACACAGAAATGCACAAATTTGTAGCCTGAAAAAAGCATTAAAAGTGTGTATCTGTGTGTGTGTGTACCTGTATGAGATGAGCGAAACGAGGATCTTTCCGTTTCTTGTTCTTGATGAGCTCCAGAGCCTGAGACTGCTGGCAGCACAGCAGCGTTGCTTGCTCCTGAAACTCCTCCCCGGCTGCTCCTTCGAACTTCAGACAGAAATCACAGCTGCTGAGACTAAACAGAGTCAACATGAACACCTTACAGAAAAGAGAGATCTGATTCTCACCCTGGACAGCATGACATCCCCGATCTCCTGAACCGTGGGCGCTTCCCTTCGCTTCTTCATGGCTTCACACAGACTCGCTGTGAACAAGTGATGCCGATGCAATATGAGGACAGAAACGACTAAAGCGCAACACAAAATAACAAGTTTGCTGTAATTATAATGTCATAACAGTGAACTGGGCGTAACATTGTTCAGACACCACGCTTCTCTGTGGGTTTATGGCTCAGAGCACATATTGACTCTGTGAAGCTGCACACTGAGATTACACAGCAGTTATGACTTTTTCTCAGTATTTGCTTCATATATTATCATACAACTAGCAACACACACACCTGAACACACACTGAGCCAAAGCACAAATACAAATACAAACAAAGGCACACTTACTGTGCATAAAGCAGAGACAATACTCTGAAAGTTAGGATGCAGAGAGGCAGAGATGCTGCGTAAGTCATGATTATTATTCATATCTAAAGTCTTTCAACATTTTAGATTTCTTCTTGGGTAAGTTTTGTAGAAACAATATGAATCAACAGTTTCGTTTTATTTTTGTCCTCATTTTATGCCCCTAAGTTTTTTCTTATCTTGTATTATCTCCTTTAAAGACCATCTGTTTGTTGGTGATCTGACCAATAGCTTGCTTGCTGCACACAGTGGTATCAAACAGTAGTACAAGTGAATATAAACTATAAGAAGAACATGAAATGTTTTTTTTAAGTTGCTGGACAGAATGTGAGACTTTTGCAGGGCTGATGAAGACTGACCGTGAAGTTTGTAGACATGCTGCAGGTTCGGGAAGATGCAGGCCAGCTCCTCAGAGTTCAGCACGGACCTCATCTTCTCAAAGAAAACCTTGTCCAGAACTCGCAGGGTCCGCAGGTGGGACACCTCGGTGGTGTAGAGCTCTGCAGGGGAACAGGAAATGGAGCGAAACAGTTCATACATATCAGATAAGACTAAAACGGTCACCTCTGATGATTTTTTGACTGAATGGAATCGTACCGTATATGACAGCCTGCCGTTCCACTTCCTTTGGGCTGAGCGTAGCGAGGAGCTGAGGAGGAACCGTGTCCTGCCAGTTCTGACCATCACACATCTCCTCCTCCAGCGCTGCAGCATCAGGCAGCAGCAACAACGAGGAGTCCACACTCCTACACACAGGCAGAAGGAAAAACCTGTTTTTTTATTTCTTTTCGTTTTAGATTAAGACGGCCAAATATTTCATTTCACTTCATCTGACAGGAAGCAAGTCGAAGGTGAAATTTGAGGTGTCTGACATTTTTACTGCGAATCACTGCTCATCTTTCACTTGTGTGGGGGACAACCCAGCAACTCACCTGCGTCTAGACCGAGGGGTGTATGGGGGTGTAGGGTTCTCTAGAGACCTGAGTTTAAAAGAGTGGAGAAAAAGATGGCATGAAGACAAAGCCTACACTTGTCGGGGTCGATCTAACTGATGTAAATTCCTCGCCCCGCCTGCAGCCTTCCAGCCGCTACCAGAAAGCATAAAAGCTTTAAGAGCCCGCCGTGGTGAATCTTTACCGAGCGGAGCTGCCGGCGGCCGACGACGAGGCGCTGTGCTGCAGCAGCCGGAGGCCGAGCGGCTCCTTTTCCTCCCCACAGTCCTCCATGTCCACGTCGCTACGGGAACGTGGGACAGACTCGGCTCCTGAGGCGACGCCCCGTCGGCGACCTTCCCCCTGAGCCTTCAGCGACTCGCTGCGAGCCAGACGCGTGGAGACGGCCAGGCTGTTAGAGAGAAGCCCGTTAATCACTGGGACGGATCTCTGAGCGGATTCTCCTGCAGATGGAGGCGAGCGCCCACCTCTCCATGCCCTCCTCGCCCAGGCTGCTGGAGGAGAGCCGCTGGGCGTCTGCAGACTCACCGCCCTCCTCTCCGGGCGTGTCCGGGCTGCTCTCAAACTGCTGAATGATGTTCCTCACGCTGCCGGGGCGAACTGTGCAATTCATTTAATTTTGCATGTTAAAACACAATAAAACACACACGTGATATTAACAGATATGGTTGTTTAAAATGAGGATTAACTTGAATGCAGGTTTGTTAAAAAGCAAAACCAAGCTGGAGAGTAAAAGCAAAAGAAGAAACAGAAAAATGATGTACCTTCGGTGGGGGACAACGGGACATGGAATGCTACAAAACCAAAATGAACCAAAAAGAAACAGTGAAATCAGAGACGAGACACAATGAAACACAAGGAATCAATAAATAAACCTAAAAAACAATGACAGAGCAAACAATGCTCTAAAAGAAATCAATGTTACCTGATACAAACAACGAAAAGGGAAAATCACGCCTGTGTTTCTAATGTGATGCATCACTGTTCGTACTATCAGCAGATACCGACACCTGGCTGACTATTTGTATTTTATAAATTGTTGATATTCTCATGACAGAGATGAGTGTGATGAGTCATCATCAGCAGGTCTAAAATCAAAGCAACATATTTTCCCATTAGCGCTGTGCTGGATGTGTGTGTGCTGGATTTACTGGACTGAGAGGTGTTCCGGGGTTTGCCAATGTACTTCAGGATAGGATTCCTCTTTTTATCCTCGCCATCTTTCTCTTTCTTGTTCCCACTCAGCTGTGGAGAGAAGAAACATAAAGTCACATCATATATTCATGCATCTTGTAACTTAACTTTTTTGAAGAATGCCTCCCTCAAATACATAAAAAGTTCTAGTATAATGTTACATCTGGGTTTACGTAAAATAATAAAAAATATTTAATTTGAGCATCTTTGAATGTGACAGTAAACAATATTGCCTGACACAAGGTGGAGTCATGTCTTCTTTAACTGCATGTTTCTGCATAAACAACACTGTGCTGTCCATCTGTTAACGTTTTCCTCACACAGCCTTTTTTCTGCCTCCTGTAAGAAAAGACTTTCCCAAAATAAATGAAGTAGATCTTCACATCTACAAAGGTGAGCAGAGGCTGTAAAGTGGACGTTGCTGTTCCCGTGTTTTGCTGCATTCCCATAAAACTGTTTTGCTTGGATTCCAACGCTTGGTAGAATCTTTTAGATTTTTTTCCCATTATTTTGGCACGCATGTTAGGTTTAAGATAAGTATGAAAGTTAAATAATTAGTGGTGTCCCGAATTCATGCAAACTATTATGAATAAGTAAATAAACAAATGCATGAACCCAAATAATGAGCCATCTGATTAATTGCTTTATGTCTTTTGTTTATGTCTTAACTTTCCCCTGGCCTAAGCTGACTCTGTCCTAACTTCTTATGGATCATGTTGTAGTCCTGAAATGCAAAAATGAAGGCGATGGTTGAATAATTTGCTATGTTAAACAACTCTCCCACTGATTTGTAGACTTATTTAGGTTTTATCTGGTTTAAATCCAGAACATCACATTAACAGTCTGTTTTTGCTTCCACCTCCTTCATAAATTCCTGTGCTGAATGTGGCAGGCCCCCTGCATAACCCCTGGAAATGACCCATTGTTGGAGCGAGAATGGCTGGTTGGAAAGTTTAAGCACCATACAGACGGACAAAGGCAACTCAAAGGACGCCCCCTCCTCACACCGAGAGGGCTATGAGGTATAGTAGAATAGTAGCAAACCGTGCACACATGTTTAGAGGGGTTTTCTTCCCCATGGGAACTAAAATTAAAAAAAAAAACTACTAAAAACATATTTTTTTATGTACCTGACATTATGGCTACGTATGTTTGTGTCTTACCTTTTTGGTCTTTAAAAAAGGGAGCCACTTCTCCTTCTCTGTGCTCAGACCAGGGAAGACTTTGGAGTCTCTGAGCTTGATGCCAGAATGACGCAGGTACAGGAGCACAGCTGATGCCAGAGGAGAACTGAGGGAGGGGAGCGAAGGGGAGGAGACAGAGAGAAACAAGTGAGCATCAGGAGGGGAGAGCTGAGGAGCGAACGCCAGAGGAGGAAAGATGGCAGATAAATAAAGAAAAGTCTTATTGTGACAGGTGCTGACGGTAGGAAGTGAAATTTCTTTTACCTTCGGTCCTCTTCGTGTTTTGATCTGGAACAGGAAAAAAAGAAGAGCTTGAAAATGATGGAAATTCCCTTTTTCATAAAGCTGAGTTAATCAAAGTTAAATCCAGCTCATTCAGGTGTTAGAAACAGAAGGTAGCGCTGTGTCATGTGACAGGAGGAAAGGAAAAGAGGAGAATGTCATGTGGTTTTCAGAGTTAGTGCTTCAGGAAATGACCTTTGTTATGACAGCTTCAGGAGCTCCTTCTGACGGTTTGTAATAAACTATTTTACTGGACTTTTTAAAGACGACTGTGTTGCTGGGCAAACCAGGCAAACACTCTCGCTGTAAACGTGTTCATGTTCAGTTTGTCATTGTTAATTTGATTTGTCGATTGTTGATTTGATTAAACCCTGAAAACTAAACAAATCACTTATAATCCTTATCTGGTCACTGAATCATGTCAGTTTAATAAATTCATATTTTTAGTGACTAAAGCTACATTTAACTTAGTTGATTATTAAGTGTAAAAGTAACAACATTTTTGAAGTCAAGTAAACAGTTCATTATCATCTGTATATTAAATGTTTTTGCATCTTCAAGTTTGTAGCTTTACAGAAAGAAACCAAAGGTTTAATTGCAATGAGATATTAAACAGGGTGAGGCAGATCCCAGCTGTCTGGACGGGACGCACATGGCAGGATACGGGAGGAACTCCTGCAGTAGGTGGAAACCTCTATGCCTGTCTCAGCTTTCTGTCGAGGACGTGGAAGATGTCTACATATTTGGATTTATGATCATCGGTTTCCTGCTGATGGGAGCGGGCGGTTACCTGATGTATCTTAAGCTGGGAAAGCTGTGGGCAGCCAGCTGCAGGCTGTCCCACTGCTCTGCTGGTGTGTGACTGAGAAACTCAGGGGCAGGGCAGCAGACTGGATGCCAACTTTCTGCAGACCCGGGATTACAACTTTACATTTGCTCGGGTTGATGGATTTTCATCGCCGTATGAGCTGATTGGAGACTCCATGGCAGACAGAAACAAAGCTGCCTTTTCCCAAACAAAGTCTGTTATCACCACCTGGCCCGCCTCACTATCAGTCTCCCGAAGGAAGGAATGCACAGTAAAGGGACTGTACTTGTAAAGCACTTAGAATGTCTCATTCACCCATTCACACCAATTCACACAGCACCTACATTGAAACTAATGTTTCACACACATTCACACCCCCAACAGGCACCGATGTGCAATGTAGGGTTCAGAGGCAATGTAGGGTTCAGTGTTTTGCCCAAGGACACTTTCAGTTGTATTGGAGGGGAATCGAACCGCCGACTGCGTTCTTTTTCCTTCAGTGATGAAGGTGGGGATAAATTTTAATCATAGTTTTTGTTACTTTTGATATTAATCGATGACAGGTAGGATGAAAGCTGTTTTTCCGATCAGTGAACACGGCCAGAGACAAGTGTCTAAGTAAACAGTAAATACATACTCTGCGAGAAATTTGTTCTTGTTCTCGAGACTGCGAGACTGAGAAAAAAGTTATTTTTCGGCATTTCATACTCCGCAAGAAGCAGCATGCGAGACAAGGTGGGGATTACTGCGGGAGGGGCTCGTCTGTGTCTGTGCAACGAGCCGGTTGACCCGATTAATTTTTATTTTACATGAAAATCTGTCTGTGACAGTGCAGGACTGTGCACGCGGCAGAATCCGTGTTTTTATTTACTGTGTTGGAAACGTTTTGTACTTTCTCTCCACCTCGATCAGCTGTTAGTTAAAGCTGTTCATTCCTCCTAATAACAGTAAAATGAGGAAGTCTCTACGTCCCCCCTTCATGCTTTCACACCTTTTCTAGGCCCACCTCACATGTCATACCAATCACCCAACACTTCTCTGAGACCCTCGACAACAAAGTTTGGCCAGCTCAATGTGGCGAGAAGTTTCCTCATTCACTTCCAGCAAGAACAAAATGACGTCATTCCTGCACCATAAACAGGACCGTCAGCGCTGGATACAACAATAAAATGACGTCATTTTGTTCTTGGACCCTCGAGAACAAGACCAAAGTTCTTGTTTCTCGCGGAGTAGGTAGAGGCCTTAAGAGTCTTTGGATTCAGAAAAAAACATGTTTCCCTTACTTACAACAACCAAACACTCCGTTACAACCCAATTTACCTAAAGGTCTGTCAGAGTCCATAAAGTTTAACAAAATGAACCTAAAATTGTTGGAATTGTAGTTTATGGATGCAAAAATATGAAAGAGAAGAAAAGCAACAGCAGAATGTGGGAGACTTACAGGATCTCCCAGAGAGCGGTGACCTGTCTGTCCACCACTTGTCTCTCTTTGACCGGGTCTCCATCCAGGAGCTGCAGGTCTCCCTCTCCAAACAGAGAGCCAAGACCCATCATCTGCTTGTTCCTGGTAAAATACACAAACCAAAGCTGAACTGGAAACTGCGAACTCCAGACAAACACCGGAGCTGTGAAAAATGTGGTTACACTTCTATCCGAATGTTATTCACCCAGGAAAAAACTAAGAAGATCCTGGACTTATTTACAAAGACTTCTCAGAGCTGTGCATCGCTCCGTGCTCTCAGTGAGAGCTCACACTGAGAATCAGAGCTTTGATAAGTAAATATGAAAAAGGGAAACTGCAGTGAAGACCAGAAGTTTTTAATTCTGCTTTCAAGTCAGTAATTAATCAGCGCTGTCAGACCCTGTTACCGTCTTTCACTCTGAAAATGAAGAGCAACTTCAATGAATAAAGACCAGCACTATGTGACATAAAACACTAAATTAATTAATTTTGTTGCCCTGAAATTAATTGTTGTTGCCATAACAAATTATGACATAACTTTTTATGGTTAACCAACTTAACTTTTTTTTAGGTCAATTGTTACTTGTCATATCAAATTAATTGTTGCTCATTGAACAAGATGCATGACATGCTTCAACAAGGACTGAATATTCCTATTCTGTGGATGGGAGGATGTGAAAGGGAATCCTGTCAGAAATGCACCTGTAGTCCTGTATCTGGTCCTGGATGTCGGGCAGCACCTGCTGCTGCAGCTCAGACAGAGGCCCCCTGATGTCCTCCTGGGCATGAAGGCGGCTTTCTGCAGGGACAATGGACAGCACTTCAGTCTCTGCAAACGCTGAATTTACAGTAGATTCTTTTTAACCTAATGACCTAACGAAAGGACCCAACATGACTTAAATCTTGTGTCACGACAGATATGAACAGCAGTGAAAACAGGAAACATGGTCATTTATCCACTTCATTGTGCGAAAAGGAACAGAATAACAGAATATGAGACAAAAGCAGCTTTTTGTACATTTTCAGTTTCATTCATTCTTAAGGCTAAACCCTCTTAGACCAGCTTCCTTGTCTTCTCTTTAAGTCGTCTACAGGAATAGATCTCCAGGCTTCTTGAAGGATGTATCAAAGCTCTTCTTAGTTTGCTCTTCTGCCTTTTCTTCCATTCTCAGTCAGGATGATCCCACACGGCTTCACCAACGTCCAGGTTCGGCTCCATCAGACCCTGTTGCTGCTGTCCGGTCAGCTTTGTGTGTAATTTGGCATAGCTCAGCTTTTTCTCCTCGTTTCCAGTCCTTAACTACGGCTTCTTAACAACCATTGTTCCATGGAGAATATTTCTAATGAAGCCCCGGTAAACGCTAAATGGGTCAGCTGCATGTCTCGGGTCAGGTCTTTGCTTTTTTTCCTTTTTCTGAAGGCCGACACTTTCAGATGCTGTTTATCTGACAGCTGCCCATTTGCTTGGCACTTCTCTATAAAAAAAATTAATTATTACCAGTAAAACTTGTTCCATACTCCATGAGAAGGAGAACTTTGTTGCTGTTCTCAAGGCCAAAAGAACAAGAAAAAACTTCTTCTTCTCTGTCTTTTTGTGCAATTAACAGGGTTATTTGATATCTTGTTGTATACACGTTTGTACTTTCTCATCACCTCGATCAGCTGTTGATTAAGCTGCCTGTTCCTCCTTGCATTAGTGGAAATGAGGAAGTGACTACGTTCCACTTACTGCTTTCCCACGTTATCTACGCCCACCTCAAATGTCCAAAAAAATCATGCAACACTACATGGAGCCCCACATGAAGAAAGATCTGTCAGCATGATGTGTTGAGAAGTGTTATTATTATCTAGTTGTCTTTTTTTGTAGAAAATAATGTGTCTAACTTGAAAAACCTTTCATTTACCTGCCAGTGTCCAAATTAACCTGGAAACCAGAGAGCTACTGCGCAAGAACTCTTCAAGAGAAGTAGTTTCTAAAGAAGTTCAGAATAAAGTCCAGGCACCATGGAAGCAAATTATGACTAAATATAGGATGACCCAACACTTTTGCACAAGACTGTAGAAGCATGACAGACAGTGAAGGCAGCTTCAAGTTTTCTTACCTATATCTGTGAGATACTCCTCTCGTACTTTGATTTTCAACGGCTGTCAGAGAAATGGAAATAAAGGAAGAAACAAGGTTTTCATTCTGTACCTGAGAAACCTTTTATCACTGGTCCCTTTTCTGCAAACTAACTTTTCTCAACATTTCTAAGGCAGCATACATACGATTAAAATCATGAAGGCAGATTCCTACTTACAGCGTCCGGGTCCAGGAAGTGGGAGCAGATCTGAGGAGCAAGCGCCCGGGCATCTTTAGGACTGGAGCCCAAGTAAGCTTCCACCGACAAGTAAAACAGCTAGCAAAACAAAAAACAAATGTAAGAAGGTTAATCCAAGCAAAGTTCAATATCCTTTTTTTTTTTTTTAACAATATAAGTTCTGACATAATTTAGGAGAAATCCCCTCTGTTTTTACAGATTATCTTTAATCTGGACTGACCAGAGGGTTGGGGTCCAGCAGCTGGGTGAAAACGTATCTCATGAACACGGTCATGTGAGCTGGTCGGGACTTCAACGACTCGATGTCCTGGAACAGGCCGTCCATCTACGAGAAACACAAAGAAAAGGGAAAAACAAAGAGAGAAAACATTAATAAGAAGCGAGGGAAGACGAACAAGAAAACATAATAATGTAGCCAAAAACCCACCTCGTTAAAGGCATAGCCATCGTAATCTTCATCTTCGTCCTCTGGGCTGATGATCTGGGCCTTTCCGCCCTTTAACACACACAAACCCGTTTCAACAACCAGAAGTCAAACACAAAGACACCAGCAGTTTTTCTTCTATCAGCCATAAAGCAAACATGCAGGACTCAGGCCGACATGGTGGGAGTTATGACTGAATAAGCTGATGGGTGATCTCTTCAGGGCTGCCATCCAAAGAGCAGAGCAGCGTTTCTATGAAGGCAAAGAGAACGACGTCCCTGAGAACGGAGGATGCATGCGTGTCAGTCTCACCGTTTCATACAGGGTGTGTGTGTCGGAGCTCTGACGTCGGTGATGGGACGTCCTGAAGGAGAAGGAGGGGGAGGAGTGGGGACTCTCATAGGCCTGGTAGGGGGGGGGGAGAGAGGCAAGGAAAGAGGGGGAGGAGGATGAGGGGAACGGGATGAGTGGACCATCGCATGCGTAAACACAAACAGTCTCACCCAGCTGTGAAGAGACAAAACTGGGAAACTTACTTCCATGTCGCCTTCACTTGAATCAATCGACAGCCGTCCTGTGAAGCAACAGAAACAGTTCCATCAGAAATATAAACATGTCCAGTCCACTTTTACCTTTGTGAAGACTAATTACACCAGGATTTAACTGAGATACAGTAATGTTGTTGTTTCAACTTAACATGCGTGGATACAAACCTTCTCCTGCTATGATGAAGCTTGTCACAGATTCCGACCGTGTTCCTTCCTGCAAATACAGAATAAGGCTTTATGAGGTGCAGCATGCTATTTTTTAAAGTAAATTAAAATAAAAGGTTTAATATGTAATCAAAACTGTGTTTTTATTGGTATTTAACCAAGTTAAAAAAAGTAATTGTTAAGTTTTTGTTCTCTTACAATGGACCATTTACATCTACTTGGCCTTCTATATTTGGGTCATTGTTTAAATGATGATGAATGAACAAACACCAGCATATAGTCAGAACCCTCTGAGTTTTAAAACTGCAGGACCGGCTTTGCTTGACAGCCGTACCGCCTTAAAAAAGGCAAATAGAAGAAGACGATATAGAAGTAGCTGCTGTGACGCCGAGGTCCACTTGCAGATAAAAACATTTATGTGGAGAATAACTTTGATGTCCACTAGATGTCAGTAATGCTGGCACACTGTGTTTTGACATGTTCAGCATGTTTGCATGCACTAACCACAAAACCCCTGTGGCACCTAAATGAGACATTACATAGTAAAATAAGGGGACAGCTACAGCAGCTAAATGTGTTCACATTATTATGTTCTGTATATTGCAAGCAGAGGCAAATCATTTTCATTATGCTCATTTCTTCTTTTAACCATTTGCTGCACCTCATACCTGTATCCCTGTCTTTTTGTTTGTAAATGTCTACATCACAAAGCCAAAAGTTTTACACTATTAAAACAAGGAGTTAAAAAAAAGAGAAGAGAGAAAAGTGTTCACCTGATCTTTCTGAATCTTGACTCTAACTTGGTGTGCTCTCCTCTTGGCGCTTTCTATCCGCTCCCCCAGAGATGGTGATGGATTCTTCAGGTGCTCCTCCATCAAGCCCTGCAAAATCAGTCAAAATCCCTCTGTTTGGTTATCGACAGCTTTCAGTCCAACAGCGAGTTAAAAAGCAAAGCGGCTGTTTGTGTGCGAGTTAACACACCTGCAGTTCAGCTTCTTCCTGCTCCAGCATTTTCCTGAGTATCTGTGTTGCATGTTTTTGCACTTCCGGATCCTTTAAAAAACAAAAACATGTCTCTCACACAAAAGAGCAAATCATTTATTTTAACCACTCATTAAACATTGCAGCTCTTTTTTATTTTTTACTTAGAAACACAAAGTTTCACAGTCATGGCTCACCTGTAGTGGTTTGGGTCCTGTGATTCTTTGGGATGTGGTGCTGCTCAGTCCAGACGGTAAGGGTGGAGGTGGAGGAGGGGGAGCCTCCCCACCCAGAGATGTTCTCTGATTGGGTGTGAGGTCAGTAGGAAGCGGCTCCAAGGGTAAGGAAGTGGCTGATGGGGGCGGTCCTTGTAGTGTCAGAGCAACATATGTTCCAGCTTTGGGACAACAAAAAAAATAATTTAATAAAGCAGAGAGAAAGATTCAGATGAATTAAAAATCTGACATTTTTGAAGCATCAAACTCACATTTTATGAGCTTCACCACCTCCTGATGGGACATAGAGGACACCAACGAGCCGTTCACCTGAAAGACACAACACAGATGGAAACAGGAAGAAAAGAGCAGCTCCCAGTTCAAATGTCTGCAACCGAAACAAGTAAAAAACCTTTATGATTCGGTCTCCCTCATGAACCCCGGCCTTGACCGCCGCACCGCCTGAGGAGGAGGAGGACAGTTATTCAGAAGAAAAGAAAGAAAGAAGAAGACAACTACTCTAAGTCAAACATGTGAGGGTTATCTCTGTTAATTTGATTATTATCTAGATCACAATAAAAACAGCAACTATAACAAAAAATAAAATAAAACAATTTGAGAAAATTATTTTTTTTTTTACATTTTCAAGAACAGATTATTTAATCTGCAACTAGTTCACTGGTGTGAAGTTTTAACAATTGTGTGTTTTGAAGAGAGAGCTAAATAAAACAAAAGAACCTAAGCAAAATGAAAAATGAAACTAAATAAAATAAAATAAAATAAAATAAAATAAATTCCATGCTTTATGGGACTTGCATGGAATTCACCAGGTGGCAGGGAGCAAAATTTTTCACAACTTTAACTTCCTCCTTTTGCTTTCACCCTGGTTAGGGAGAGAGTTCTCAGCTGAATGGAAAAAAAAACACCTTTTAAAAGCATGGCTGCGTCATTGTGAAACTAAAATGTTGCACAATATTTTTTTCATCTCAGTTATGTTTGTTTTGGAATGAGCAAAAGTCAAACACAAATAACACTGGATCAACTACACATCTTTGTGATGTGTAGTTATGTAACCTGAAGTGTTTATATTTTTGGAAAAAGTATTATGTGAATGTAATAATAGTTTATAATTTAACGGCAATCAAATCCATGAATGTTCAGTTGCGAGAAGAAAGAATTTGATGTTAAATAAACCTATTTTTCTTTACTAGCAGCTTGTTGCAGAGTGCTAGTAGGAAATAGATGGAAATCTCTGATAAACACAGCGGCTGTCTCGTGTCTCACCTGGTCGGACATTCTGCACCAGCTTGATTCTCTCTCCGCACACTGTGAAGCCAAAACCAAGCTGGTCTTTCTGCACGACCACACAGCGCTGGACCAGACCAGGACCTGAGTAAGACAGAGAGGTAAAAGATAAGTCCGACCATTATATGAAATTTATATCTAATTGAAATAAATACGGCAGCACAGGATGCCACAATTACTTGTAGTCTCAGCAATTACGTCTGCCGTCTGCTCTCGCTGCGGGCTGGCGGAGGATTTCCGCTCCGAGTCGCCAATGGTCAGACTGCTGAGCCTATGATGGAGGGATAAGAAACAGACAGAGGGCTGGTCTGAAATGATGCTAAACAGACCAATTAGGAAGAGAATCTGAGTGATATCTGGAGTGAAGGAGCAGAGTTCGGAGCATAATATATGGAGAAAAAAAGGAAGGCCACAGAACGAGAGATAAATAAAAGATGATGGAACAGATAGAAAAGAAAGCAGTGTGGCTTATGGTGGAGAACAGAGAATGAGAGAGGAGTGATACAGAGGCAGATACAGTCAGGGGATGAGTGAACAAGTAGCAATAAGAAAGCAGTCGGCAGGAAAACTCACCAAGCAGCGAAAGGGCTGAAAGCGGAGCGTGACAGAAAAGAAGGACAACAGATAAAAGGGGGACAGAGAAAAGAGAGAATTTCACAAAGAAGAACACGCAGAAGTCGAAAGAGAAACTGACCAAGAGAAAGTAAAAAACCCTGTAAACCCTCCTCATGCCCTTTAAACTCTCACAGATTGCAAACACTGAGAGCAGCCCTGACTCCGCAAGGTGTATTGATTTAAAGGTGTACGACACAAAGACTGGATTTGTTTTATACACACATGATAAAAACCATGACAACACGCTCAGAACAATGACAATAACGTGATGGACTTGTGTCAAAAAAAAGTGTTGGAGCACCAGTGCGAGTTGCAAATCTGTGTTCAGTTTGTTTATGTATGTTTATTAAGTACACTAAGCATCAGGATGGAGACTAAACCCTTAACTGGAACCGACAGCAGAGGTAGATGTAAGGCACTCGTCATTGTGAGAGGAAGACGAGTCATCTACCTGAACTCAGCAGGCCGGTGGGAATTTAACAAGGAATAGGGGAGTTTGCTGATCTGACTGCAAATATGTAAGGAAGGGAAACAACTGCAGGACACATTCAGCCATGCAGCTGCAGCCGATATGAGAAAGACGTCAGTAACATTACCGAACTTTGGTTGATTTTAGGACTAAGATGCAAATGGCTGCTAATTTAGCATTCTTCTGAACTCTCTCTATCCAGTAAAAGTAATATTGATTTAAAAACCCACATTTTTGTACAGCGATCATAGATTGAAAAAATACACAAACAATACTGTTAACAATATATTACTACAGAACAATATATATTTTGAAAAGGTTCATTAGATACTCTTTTTCCTCCAATATCCACATATTGAGGCAATTAAACATAAATGAACAGAATCGGTGTGATAAATCTGTCATCTAAATTTGTTTTGGACAGCAAAATACCCCGTTTCTGCCCATGTAGGTGGAGCATGAACAGCTAAAAAGAATTCATTAATCAAATCCAGCATAATTATTATTATTCTAATTATAAGTAAATCAAAAATTCTTATAATAAATTATAGATAATAATAATAATATAATATTTATAAATTTATAACAAATTATAAGTAAATTGATACTATTTATAAGGATAAAAAAGGAATGGGTACATGCCTATGAGCTCTGACCCATATAATCCACTCATTATCCAGAAAAGCATGACTAATGTGCGAGTTGGTTACTCTGCCAAAGCGCCATTAAATAACCGGAGCAGCTACTGAGGGATTTGCTGCCACAGCTGTACAATCCAGAGATGCCTTAAACCCCCAAAACCCTGACACCAGCCGTCACTAGGTAGCTCTCCTACCTGAACAGGTGGCCGTTTTTCTTATTGGCTGCCCTGCTGTCACATGACACACACAGATACAGTAGGGGGGACATGTGCACAAGCACACACCAGGGGAGAACAGTTGACAGAAGGAAAGACAGGAGAGACACATGATGAAGACAACGGTGCATCACACAGACACAGAGCAGGGACACATGGGTAATGTAGTCATGGACAAGTTACAAACAGGATGAACTACAGCAGAGTAATACTAGACACAGCTAGATACCACATATCTACAAATAACTAACAGGTGTCAGAATATTACTGTAAACGTGGCTGCTCTGAGTTATTTCGAAACAGAAACATCAAGGTGCACAAACAGTATATGCTCCCTTCCTTCCTTCCTTACGGAGTTGTATCATCCCAGACATCAACCTGTCAGACTTGTTCCTCCTCCAGCTGATAAAGAAAGTCAGACAGCTAATCTGGGAGAGCTGCATTTTTATGCAATGCACAGAGATGCATTGTTAATGATGCAGCTGCAGGATGTGAGGCTCGTACCTGTCCAGCGTAGAGGTGGGTTGGCGGAGACTCATGTCTGCAGCCCTGTGGCGCTCCTCTGCTTCCTGGTGTGGGATAAACACGGTCACTGGGCCTCTTTTATCATCCTCACCATCTCGTTCCTCTTCAGTTTGCAGTCCACACAATGGAGCTCTCTGTTGCACTTAGATCTGATCTTCAGGCTACTTGGAAGCTGCTTCAGATCAGACAGACTGTCCCCATGTTCCCATCCGCACCAGTAGTTCCAATAAGATCAGTAGGATTTTTTTTAAAGTGTAACACTAACAACTAAATCCTCCCAGTGTTTCCATAAGTGTCTAATATAGATACAGAACAGAAAGTGTAAGCAGTTTGATGTAGTGGCTTAGCTTTAGTGGAAATGGATAAAGACGGTCTGCTTCCTCAGGGGTCATCAATCATGGATAAAGGAAGGGCTGATATGTCTCACTGTACTCCAACAACATCCATGCCTCTCACTGCAGGCGTTAAGACAAATCCAATAACTGATTATGTCAAAGGTGCCGCTTCAACACCTAAAACTGAGATACAGATAGCAGCAGAGGATTAGTTTCACTGTTTAGTAATACCCTTCACTAGTCTCCCATACTCGGACTTGTTTACATTCGGAGGCAACAGCAGATGTGCTAACGTAAATAATCCCCTATAAGCAGCTTTAAATTGTTTTTTTCCCGTTGTAATGCACCAACTGTGTTCAAATTTAACACAAATGCCCTTGTGACTTTTCTAATTGACCACAATCTGATTGGGGCCGCTACATCCAGCCAGCGTTAGCTTGCTGAAGTGAACACTAATAGCAGGCCGCGTTCAACCAGCGGCATGGCGTTAGCAATCACGCCGACTCTGAGACCCGCGTCCCCGGCTTGTAGCTGGAACAATTAGCCGACGAGCTAGCTTGCTAACCGGCTAGGTCTGCAGCATAAAAGCAGAGCATGGCTTTAGCTACATGCAAATAAATGGGTGTTAAATGTTCAAAATGGTCGGATTCTGGGTATATTTCCAGTCGGAGTTATCCAAGAGTCCAGTTTTCTTGCCAAATCAAACACAAAGTTGCATGTTAGCGAGTTAGCTTGAAAGCATTCCAGGAGAGCTCCACCTTGGTTTTCCTTCCAAAAAAAACAAAAAACAGCTGTTACTCGGGATTTGCGTCGCTCCTTTAGAAAACCAGAAGAATAAAAAAAATTAGCTACATCCCCCTTCGCTTGTATTTATTGCATCTACAGTCCCGGTTCTTGGAATAATGGTGTCAGCTGTGTTGATATCTTGCTGTCTTGACTGCTGATCCTCCACCATGTCCTCAAGCATCATTGGCACAAAAACAGCCTAAACGGCGCCCTCGTGTGGACACTTTGAGATACAGCAGAAAGTTTGCTCGCATGACCTGTGCCTCGGTTTCATCCACTGGTTTCATCACACAACTGACAGGGTTAATGGAAGCCTATTTTAGAAACAATTATTCAAAATAAAGCTACCCTTTAATTTTACAATACTGTCTGAAAATGTTGATGCTGCGTATGGTATATAACTCGTAAATTTGGATTTATTGTCTAATCATTCTGAATAATTCCACAAAAAATACTTTATTGAACAATATTTCTCTAATGGTGCGTTCCATCTACTATAGGACTCAAATGGATATATCTGGACTACGTCAAGTTGACAATTTTCAAGCTGCAAGTCAGAACAGTAGATGATGGGTTGATTGCAATTAGGCTAAGTCAAGATTACTGAGTGAAACGAGTTTGAATAACTCAAAATTCTAACATATTAATGCAACATTTTGGAGTATAACCCTAAATTCTTCAAAAAATATTCTTTTATTAATTCAAAGTTGGATTTATTTCAACCTATTTAATCTGTGCTTTTAAATGTCTCACTTAGTATTTGAACATTATGAGATATTTCAAAATGAAAAATGCTAACACATATCTTGCGTAAACTGCAGACCACAAATGCTCTAGTAGTGAACTCAGCTCATGGACTCAGAGAACATGTTTCACTTCTGTTGCCTGGTACATGAAGAATATAGCAGAGAGCAAAAAGTATCTTTTTATTGTGAAAACGGCACTTGTGAACCACACCGGCAGGATGAAAACACAAGGCTGTATTCAGCTGACACCCCATTTTATCATGAATCTTTTTCTCTGTTATTGTTTCTGCCTTATGCATCAATGCATAAGGCAGCATTAAAATATACAGCATTATCTTACCTATTATTTAAATGAGCACTATTTGTCTGTATGGACTGTTTACATTTTATAAGAGGATGTAAAAGTCAAAATATCAACAGGTAGGACTACGGTTCTTTATGGTTCTTTACTGATTAAATCTTTTGTTTCGGCTCAAAACTATTATTTTCCCTTTAATCATCAAGTATCTCAAGCCTTTGTATATCCATCCATTTTCTGAACCACTTAATCCAATTGGGTCGCGGGTCTGCTGGAGCCTATCCCAGCTGTCAACGAGCAAGAGGCGGGTTACGCCCTGGACAGGTTGCCGACATGCAGAGACAGACAACCATTCACACACACACACACTCACTCCTAGGTGAGTGTGTGTGAATGCTCGCACTGTCTTTGGACACTGACTAGGCCCTACTTTATTTTCAAATTGCCTTGTTTTTTACAGGAGATGACCACTTCAGTTGCACTAAACAGTAAATTGCTTTAACAGAAAAAGATCTGTCTTTTAAAAAATGTATTTGTACCACCCTGTTCCCATGTGTGCCCTTTCCCGGCCCCCCTATCAAACATCTCCAGACACGCCCCTGGCCCTGCTGACTTTTACCTGATGGTAAACTATCTCACGTAGGTTAAACAAAAGTAGGAATATTTCTTATATATCTTACATTCAAAAAATCGTCTGTCATAATAGGAAGATAAGGATTTTCATAGAGAAAAGTAACCGTGATAATATTGCGTCTCTATATTAGAGAAGGAAGTGCACAATGCAATAGTCATGGGAATGACACATTACTGAGTGGCTGACCCTGGTATGCATACTTCCAGAAGAGGAACTGCGATGACCTAACCGGGCCTGGAGAGGCTTTTCAGCTCTTTACCAAATATGGCCGGTGCGGGGCGTGGGATCCTTGCTGTGCTGTAGGTAACTGTGGAGGGGATGTAAGCACGGAAACTCAAAGATTCCAGCGAGAGCATGACCGAAGCCTCCCAGCCGAGAAAACGGTAAGATATTCACATATGCGCTGGTTTTACTCTTAAATATATGTTGTTGAAGTTGAAAGCTGGCTTTAGAAAAAAAAAATATCGAGATCTATTTTTATAAGAGCTGATTACAAAGCGCAATGGGCGCGGTATGTCCGTTATGTGGGCAGGGGAAGATCTGATCACTACACGGTATTCCGCTACTTTTATCTTTCCCCTCATTAAAAGTACATCCGCGGTTGTTATAGCTTACTTAAAAATGTTGTACTGTAGTGCTGTAACTAACAGATGATATAAAAATGACTTCGTAAATACTTCAGGGAGTTTGTTGTAAAAACCAAACAAAAAACAGCGACTTTTCTTTTCTTTTTAAAAGGGAACTTATTACTACCTCTGTTTATACAAAGGAAACGTCCGGATTTAGTTATGAAAATGTAATTAAGGCAGATATGCGTGTCCTCTGAATGTTTCTAGTATCTAACCAACATAGCAAACCAAACCCTAGCAAGGAGGCCACATCCACCACACAACCACAGTTTCTAAAGATGCTGCCACTGCTGAGTTAGACAGGAATCTCTCAGAGCAATGACACTATAGGTTACCAAGCCTGATCTATGTGTTAAAGCTGACAGACTTCCACATAATCAAATACTTAGAAGCTCATCTAATTATTAGAGTTTTGTTGTACTGTTTTATCAAACAACGCTGCAGCTGTGAAAGGCTCCATATCTAGCACTTGATTCCTGTTATGTTGTTGCGAGGAAAGCAAAAAGGAGATAAAATTCTTGTTTGATTTGTGCTGTTAATGAGGGCTCCTGGAGACATGCTCTTAGTTCTTAAGAGCTGCTTCCTGTGTGTGAGTTGCATTACACAGAACAGGAAGTTTGGCATTGGAGTTAATGGCTAATAAAGTTTGCCATTTTCCTGCTACTGGCAGTCAACAATCATCAGGGCATTATACACTGGGCTTGATGCGAATAATCGATACAAAATTTGGAGATGAAAAATCGATGATTTGTCTGTGCACACCAAGAAACAAGGATGAAGATTCTGAAAATAAAAGGAAAAAGGCTCCTACTTTGGGAAATCACATAGTTGCCTTACAATGCTGTTATGCAGGCAAAAGAAAAGGGAAAAGAGAACAAAAAGAAAAAGCTTGGTGCATTACTTCCAGAAAAGGGAGGAGAATATGGGGTGGTTCTGTAAGTCCAGCAGCTGAAGCTGCACCAGGGTCCAATTTTACGGAATGATTCTCGGATCTGCCCGAACCCGTTCGGACATTTGCCAAAACCAACCTGGTCATCTGGAGTTGACCCCACCTGCGCATAAACACATTAAATAGGCGAACATACACCCTTTCCCATTGCATTATTTTATATGATGTTGTTTACAGTGTCCGTTCTCATTTGCAATGAAAACAGAAAACAACAAGGACGTAGTAACCAGTCGCTGTTTGAGGGAGGGGGGGGGGGGGGGGGGGGGGTTGGGGTTAAGTGGTTTAAATTTTTAAATATGTTAAAAATTGGAGTTTTTTGA
>JAVQJG010292423.1:0-18049 GCA_036024015.1 Craterocephalus amniculus | reverse complement strand
TCCCTCGGGAGGTGTTCCGGTCATGTCCCACCGGGAGGAGACCTCGGGGTAGGCACAGGACACGCTGGAAGGATTACATCTCTCGGCTGGCCTGGGAGCGTCTCGGGATCCCTCCGGATGAGCTGGCTGATGTGGCTGGGGAGAGGGAAGTCTGGGCTTCCCTGCTCAGGCTGCTGCCCCCGCGACCCGACCCCGGATAAGCGGTAGATAATGGATGGATGGACATACAATTTCAAGAAAAAGAAAAAAAATAAATAAAAAATTGCAATTAGTAGCATTTATTATAGTTATTACCGAGTGACCTCAAAATGATTGTTGTGCAAAAGGTTTCCACCGGGAACCAGAAGTAAAAGAAAAATCTGATTGAGCTATTAAGTGTTTATCAAAAAGGGATGCAGTCGATCTCAGAAACAGCATATTAAATATAACATGCACAGTGCTAAAGGGTTAGACAATAACCAAATGACTGACACAGCAAATGGCTTAGTACAAAAACAAGGTTAGATAACATGTGTTTAGACTGTCAAGTGTTTTTTTTACTGTGCTAGTGACCATCTACAACTGGTTTTACATTTCTAATTATCCCTCACCATCTCCTCTACTGTTTCTACATTCAGCCCAGTGTCACTCTTGATTGGACCTGAGTTCCAATCTGGATATCTTCTACAAACATGGCTGCTACCATTGTTAAGTTAATTTATTTAGAATGATTTTTGACATGTGAATAATCCCTTTTTCCTCATATAAAGTATGTGTTAATTACAGCTAAAGTTACCAGTTCCACTGAATCCAAGGGGCAAACTTCAGCATCATCTTTTGCTTACTCGTTCATGACTTAACTGCTTAGCATTATGATTTAGACTGAGACAAATGGCACTCGTGTGCTTATATATAACTTGTCTGTTTATAACTTGTGAAGCACTTTGATTCTTTTTGTGTGAAGTGTGCTATATGACTAAGATTTGATTTGATGATTTTGTGGTTTGGTTTGAAAGAATACTTAATCCAGAGGTGTTTTGTATTTTTCCTGTTAGAAAGTTAAGATGATTTACTTTCAGACTTCAATTTAGAAGCTCTTTTTATTGTGATAATTTTATTCAGGCAGAAACTGCTGCCCTCAGTTCTTAGTTTCTCAGTTCAGTTTTTTTTGTTTTCTTTTCCCTTTCATTGGATGTGTTTCTCTCCTCCCTTAACTTGCAAACTCAGAGAACAGTGGACTTTGCCTGAACTAACCACCTGTTTATTTTATACTGTCCTCTGTAGCTTTTAGTTTGAATTCACCTTCAGTTTTAACACTATATCTCCACCGGTTCTTTTTCAGCACACTAACTTCAGTAATAATTGCATTCATGTTGACATCTTTGTGTTTATGTTTGCCACAATGTGACTGACTGCAGCATTGTGTTATCACTGGTGCCTTTTGGCAATGGGGGTAGTTCATGCTTATCACATGCTTGTACAGGAAAGGCATTATAGTCAGGGCTAAACCAGTCAGTCTCCTAAATGTAAACATGCTCTTTGAAGCAGCTGATTCATTTCATGGCTGAATGTTTCCATTTTATTTTCTTTTTGGTGACAACCAATGAATAAATTATTAACCAGTCATGCTGATATCTTATTAAAATTGAAAATAATTCTGCCTTCCAAAAATTATAAAAAAAACAAAACATTTATTTGGGAAAAATTACCTCTTGGAAGATAAATGGTCTGGAGCTGTTGGGGAACCACGTGGTGTTGAGGTTGTGAAGACGATGGTAAATATTATCCAGGTCACCAGGCCACATGTGTTTACAGGCATCCACTCTGAATCCAGCCACGCCCAAGTCAATCAATTTGTTCATATACTCAGCCACTTTGCCCCTAACGTAATCTTTCTCCAACGCGAGGTCCAAAAGGCTGACCAGACGACAATCACGAACCTGGAACAGGGATTACCATTACGCATCATGTTAAAAAACAACTGTGGATTGTTATGAAAAGTTCTTGATAAACTGTATGTTTGGATTTAATTACAGAATTACACAATTTGCATAATTTCATATGTTGTTTGTGAAATTCTAATTGCCTGATGTTTTTCGCTATAGTTTTCAATATCTCCACTGCCAGTCTTGCATTTGAGATCGTTGAAGTCCAAGGAGGAATAGGGGACACCTGGGAAGTCTTTTTTGATGGCGTTAAACCAGCTCCCACAGGAAGAGTGGTTCCCTTCTCCACCTGAAGCTCCACACATATGATTTATAACAGCATCCACATAGATGTTGACCTGTTGAAAATAAATGTGGAATCGATATTTATTCAGGCAAATTTTTTTTTTTTTTTGCATATAAATTTGAATCTAAATAGTTCCTTGGGTGGTCAAATGCCAGCATAAGCATTCAGTAATACAAAAAATATTGTTGAGTCAGTTTGCTCTGACAGATAAATGCAGTGGTTTTACTTTTCCTTACTAAATGAATGGTGAAGTTTACCCCAACATTGTTACATTTGGTGATCATGTCTTTGAACTCATCCTCACTGCCAGATCTGGAGCACAATTTGTAGCTGGTTGGCTGGTATCTCTGCCACCAAGGCCTCCAGGGACTGTCCAGCACAATGTGTTCATTTGGAGGTGAGATCTGAGGAACACAGAAGAAATTACAGGTATCATCTTTTGTAAGTTAGTTACTTTTGTTGCTAAAAGCACATACTTATTGTCGTGATACTGTCCATTATCCATCAGTATAAAAAAATGCATATATCTTTCCTGTAATGGTGAAGTCAACTTAAATTTTCTTTTTGTAATGTATATAATTTTGAAAACCTTTCTTAATCCTTTTTAACAAGCCCTGTAGCTGAAATGGTCACCGGTTGTCTGTTTATTGACACAACTATGAATAATAATGCCGTCCTGTAAAGAACTGTTATCACATTCAAGGAGACTTTATTGTCAAGTCATTTTAAAGATAGGTGTATGGAGCAGCTATGCGCTCTTTTAACTTGGGGCCTTTGTGAGACATTAATTGAGACTGACATTTTACTTAAAATCATTTTTCACACTACCCATTTACATTACTTTTGTAGAGCCAAAAAAACAATCATGGCATCAGCTAAAATACATTTTGCTGTGATACGATCAATTTCAGGATGGGATTTTAGTAGTTGCTAAGGTTGCATCTTCACTTTTTGTTCTCCATGAATAAAAACCAGAGCTGTCAAAGTTGCTGTGGTGCAAATTCCTTTTACCAGGACAATTTCTCAGCATGTGATCAATGCACACACCAACTGTGTAGTTTCAGGAAAGTGATGCAGATATAAAGGGGTTCTGGCACAGAACATTGACAGTTTAGATTTAAAGCTCTGCAAGATGGTTCTCTGGCCAAGTATAAGGTCATTTCAATCTACTGATGATGTGAACTGAGATACCACCATAGTACACATCGTGTCTCAAATAATAAACTGCTGTGCGAGCACACAAGTGATTCATAGAGCTCTCTTCCTCCTGAAAAGTCAGAGACATCCTGATAATTCTAAAGGAAACAACCTTTCAACAGCTGATCTGGTTAAAGAACAGAAGTTAGCTATTGAATTAAAATTTACTTATGTTTACTGTAGGCTTATTTTGAAATAAAGGTGAGGCTGCAAAATTTATGTGCAAGAGAGTGTGTGGAAAAGGGTTGTGTGTGGATCCAGAAGTGGCTAAATATATCAAGTAAAAAAGCACCCTATTCTATACTGTAGGTGCATCATTGCTGGACTAATATGAGCATGATAAATATATTGTCATGGTACATTTTAAAAAGGATTTAAAAAAACCTGCAATTTATATGTGATTAACTAAATTATTTCAGGAGTGGTGATTAATCACGATGGAATACTTTGAAGCTGAATTATGGTGCTGGCTGATCTCTCTGTCCTATTCTCTCAACCCCGGCCACAACCAGTCAGTGTGGGCGGTCACCCTTCCTGAGGTTAATGCTGCTCTATGGAAGCCTAAAAGATTTATGATGAAATAAATGAATAAATATGACTTTTTGAAATAAACATAATTTTCAGAAACAGAGAGATTTATAATATAACCATGAAATTCTGAAATGGGGCATTATTATTGTGAAATAAATATTATATTATTCTTTAATATCTTAATATCACATGCAATTTTGCAAGACTGATTTATTTCATGAAGTCAGTTTTTTATTTCATAATGTCATTTTTTACATAATGGTCTATTTATTTCATAATTTCATTTTTCAGCAGAATGACTTCAGCTGTCAATCATAGCTAGTTGTTGGACCTCCACTTGATCCATTCGTTTTCCTAGACGCTGGTCGTTATGGCTGCTAACTTCAACTTACCGCAGCTCTCAGGAAGGTGGATGCAAACTACACGTTTTCTAATATTTCATGAGGTGGCTTTTATGATAACAGTTCCTGTGTTAAAATAATAAGGATCATGGAGAGGATTTGTGTTATAATTGAACCAAAAGGATTCAAATTGAAATGAACCCTTCTATGAAGCTGCCTGGAGATGAAATTTTAAGAAATTGAAGCAATAAAACATAAAGACAACACAGCAGTGAAACTCTTGGATGGTTTTAGACTCTAAAATTAATTGGTTAAGTAACAAAACTACTCTTCTTTTTTATTTTTAACTCTCACAATAGGAGAAAAATCATACTTTACCTAGAATGTATTAATCTACTTCCACTTGCATTGTTTACCCAAGTTACAAGTTCTGATCAAATTGCTATATACTGTATATTATCAGTATCCGTTTATAATCAATTGATAATTGGAGGAAAAAATCTTATATACCATCACTACACTAGAATGTGTTACACACCTGGGTTAAGCATTTCCTACCTGAACCCCACCAAATCCTTTGGGCCCCAAGAAGCGCTCACACTCAGCAGCAACGTCAACCCAGCGCCACTCAAACAGGTGAACGATTGTTGTCCTTCCAAGTCTGAAATTGGGATTGTGCTGGGCAAAGCTGAGTCCAAGCAAGGTCCACAAAATGAAAAGCTTCATGCTCTTAAATGAGAGAGAGAGACCTCCACTTTCATTCTCTAACAAACCTTTCTCCTTTATACCCAGAGGTGCACATAACTGGTACTCAAGAGCTGCTACACTCCAACTTTTAAGATGCATTCCTTCTCAAACACACCTGAATCAAATGGCTTAATTAGCTCATGTCCTGCATGCCATTCAGCTCTGCAGATGAGCAATTTGGCCTCAAGACTCAAGAGACTTTATTATCATACCAGTTCACATTTACATGTTAATGATACAAAATTCAGGTCCGTGTTTAGCCATAGGAAAAAGTAAGAGCGAGGATTGTGCAAATATAAGTGGCAGGAAAACACTACAAACGCTAGTGAAAATAAAATATAAATATAGATAAATAAAAACAATTTATATGATTCAGGTTTGCTGGAGAAGGAAACATCTAAAAGTTGCAGGGTTATGGCTCTGAAGGACCATTTATGTGTATTTCTGTTTATACCAACTGTTACCTCCAAGGCCAATAAGAACCCTGTAAATAGCAGTAAATGGGTCACAAACAGGTTTTGCCACAGCATTGTCCATATTTCAAAAACAGTAACTTGGGTTAGTCTGGTATTGCTACATTGAATTTCATTTTCAGTGCATGTCAGTACAAACAAACCAAAGGTGGTGCAGATCCTTGTCAGGCTTTAAAATGTTAAGTTAAGCTAAGCACACAACATTAGCCTACAATGATGTCTGCCTCACAAAATGTTTATATTCTCAAATTCAAATAGTTTTCATAGTCCTCACTTACATATAAACACATTAAAATAGTATCTACAAAGTTCTTACCACTCTAACACGAACATTTAGATCATTCCTGTCAGTCCTGATGCTACTGAAGTGTTTGCTCACTGCACAGTTCAATAACTAGCGGGGGAGGTGGGATGACGCAACATGAAACATTGATTTTGGACACAGATCTAATCCAGCCAATAAAATCCAGCCAAGTTTACATATATTTGTTGAGATCTTTCTCAAAAATGACAACATAAGGCAATATGTGGCATTTGGAAATGTTTACATATGTAAAGTTCTATACTTTACTATATTTTCCTTAAGACCCTGTCTGAATCGATGAATAGGTATTCATTTGTATGTCATTTATTTATTCATTTAGTTTTATCAAATTTTAGTTTTAAGGTATTTATTATACTGTAGCAGTTAAAGAGACAGACAATATAGTCAGAGCCTATACTCAGACTTTTTTATACATGTAAATGGTTTAAGGGGGTGTTTGTACGTTTGCGTGTGTGTGTGCGTGTGTATGTGTGGATGTGTGTCAGAGAGACATTTTTTAAAACATACTTTACTTTATGTTTATGACTTTTTTCTGTTGTTTTTAACTTGTGAAACACTTTGTTTTGCTTTTTGTATGAAAGGTGCTATATATATATAAAAATTGATTTGAATAAAGTTATATCTATATATCTTTTTCTATATATCTTTCCTGTTAAATCCAATGGGCAAGTGTGTCCAGTGTCCACACTTTCGACTGGTACTGTCAGAGATGTTCAAATCTTTTCTTTTGCAAGTCCAAGTCAAATCTCAAGTCATTTTCTGGATTGTTCTCCAAGAGTCTTTCTAATGATCACTTTTACTTATACCTTTAAAAAACACTTCATGTAAGAACATTTCTCTGCTGCTGCGTGCCCACATCTGGCTGTTGATAACCATACAGAAGCTAATTACAATTTTGTCACATGGAGGCGCCATAACATCAAAAGAAACAGGGCTTGTCCACCCCTCTCTTTTTACCAAAGATCATTTTACCAGAGGATTCCTGGGTTACCTGCTTGGAGCTCAACTTGTTAATGATACAAGCATATGTTGTTGTTGGTGGCATTGACACAAAATAAGACGGTTTTGGAAAGAGTTTGACACAAACTAAGTTCAAACATCTTAAAATCTTTTTATATTATTTACTCTCCATATGTGGCTGTCCTCATGTTTGAAACCCAGAAATGATTCATTTCTCAGCACATTTGGTTCCTTTGTGCATGAAATGTGCTACAGTATATTAATGATTTTGCCTTTACCTTTTCTCCCCATTTCGACCTCTCACCTAGTCAGTTTAATGAAAGAATGTTTAAATATAAAATTTAAATAATTTATAGGTATATATGTATATGTATATATTTTAGGCATATGTTTTAAAAATTGTAAAGTAGATAATTGATGACCCACTGCTTTTACTTAAATGGCCTTAAGGGCAAAATTTGAGGTAGTAAATCAGCTTAGCTCCTTAAAGAAAACAAACCAAAACTATAAGGTTTATGACTAATATTAAATCACGGCTTGTTTTATGCCCATGGCTGGCCTGCATTGTTTATGTGCTTCAGTCATTATGTTCTTATTTACAAGTCCATTCTCAGTCTGCTTCTTCTTTATTTACAGACACAAGTTATTCTCTTTGTTTTCAAGGTTTATTCCTGCTGTCTCTGCCTGTTCTGAACCTCTAGCCAACTTGGAAAAAGTACTTTTCATCATGGCCCGTCATTTGCATGGATTCATTTTCAAAAATAAGTAGAAACCATCCATCATTTTCACGCTGCTTATCCAGGGTCAGGTCAACATGGGGCAGCATCCTAAGCAGGGAGGCTCAGATTTTCCTGTCTTCAGCCACTTCTTTCAGCTCGCCTGGGGAATTCTGAGATGGCCAAGCAAGAGACAGGGTCCCTCCACCCTGTAGGTCATCCACGGAGGAGGCCTGAGCCACCTCATCTGGCTGCTCTCTATGCGGAGAAGCAGCAGTTCTACTCTGAGCTCCTCTCTGTATGACCAAGCTTCTTATCTTATCTCTATGTGAGAGCCTACCCACCCTGCGTAGAAAACTCTTTTTGATTTACGTTTCAATGGATGAACGTTTCTTCCAGCTGACATGTTTACATGGAAACAAGGCAAAAGTGATCCTGTCAGTTGTGTGTTTGCATAATGGAAATTGTAATAATCTTATAAACATGTTTACTGATTTGGAAAAAGAAGACAAATCTAATTCTGTTTTGTGCCACCATTTTCGTAAGATTTCATTATATAACCTACACCTCACATGGTTCATGCATGTGTGAAAGAGTTTCTGCCACAGAAATTATCAGAAAGAGTATATACAAAGTTGTTTTTTTTAAGTTAATCAAATCATAGTGAGGTTTAAACCACCTGTCTTGCTCAGATACAAAATTAATTCCAAACATTGCTGACTGGACAAGATTAGATTAGATTAGAATTTTAATTGGATCAAAAGTCCATGTAAACACAGCTATTGTTAAATGTCAGCTGTACATCATTAAAGATGTACCTTAAAATTCATCAGTTTGATTTTTGTAATTTAGTTTAATTAGCCATATATTAACTCATTATTATTGCTCATAATAATGATCATTGATTATTAACACTTGTTCTTCAAGATCCACTTTATTTTTACAATCAAAACATGTGTTTACAGCTTAGATTCAACATGAATAGCAACAAACGGGTCTTCATCGCAGTTGCTAATCTTAAAGTGTGCATGACCATCAGCATCAACATCGATCTGCTTCCCGGTGCACCCAGTTTCTTTCTTCTGGCCAGAAATTACATCACAGTATTTGCCACTAGGCAGACCAGTGTTCAGGGTGACATCCAGGTCCCTGAGGGATGAAGACAACACAAGGCAGTTGTAAAACCCACCAACAGTAAAACTAAAACACAGCATAGAAACTAATATAGTTTTTTACACCTACTAGTTACCTATTTAACTGCTAGTTGCATATAACTATATAATTAATACTATATATTAATATATATATAAAAGAGGCATTCACTCATTACCAGTCATCATTGTTGAAGACAATGAAACCTCGGTCACCCCGTCCAAAAGCAACCTGGTTGCTCCCGTTGTCCCACCAGTTGGCATGAGGCTGCCCATTGACCACGTTGCGGAAAATGACCATATTCCTTTTAGAGAAAATGTCAGCACACTCATTTTTTTATCCATATGTCTGAGCTGAATTCAGATAAACATAATATGCAACCATAACTCACGTGATTTGACGCCATCTGTGCCATCACCCATCCATCTCCACAAGTCTGGTCATGATAGATAGAAACAGGCTTTGTGGATCCATCGTTGTTGCTGGGAGGGCCCATCCAGGCATTCTGATCCTGTGGTCACATGAAAATATGTTCAACATAAAGCCACACAATTGTAAAATAGCTCAACAGCCTCAACAGTGGGTGAACCTACAACTCCATTCACAAAGTAGCGGTCCCAGCGGTAGCTGCACATGACCCTGGCAACTCCATAAGGATGAGCCAGCATGTAGCCCACAGCCATCTTGTAGAGTCTGAAGTCCCAGAAGGTAATGATGGATTAGCCACCAGCACCGTGACCTCTCTGGTTGTCATGGTTGTCGGTAAAGACAATAGCATTGCCATCAGGCATAAAGCCCCAGCTCTCTCCCCAGTTCCTGGCCACAATTACAGTAATTAGGAATTTACTTTAATTCCTTGATATGCAATATGCATTAAATGAATAGAGTCAGTGGTATTTTTTGAAAATAATTAATCAATTTCCCCCGAGGCAAAATTTTTTCGAAGCATTAATTTTTTTGAGAGTCAGCTAATTTCTTATTGTGGCAAACCAGCTGAACTAAACATACCTGGTGTAGCACAGCTTCTCCCCGTGCCATTTTCGGAAAACAGTTCCCAGTTTGGCACTATATTTGAACTCAGTCACTCTTCCCAAAAAGAAGTAGTCTGAAGATGAGATGGCCTCTCCTCCTAAATCTATAACCTAAATTGAAAAAAGTAATGGGAAGGTGTCAGCAGTCAAAGTTATAATTCAGTTTTGTACTAACATGAATCATGTTTATGTTACTACATCGTTTTCAGTCATTGTTCCCTTGGCAGTCTCCCTGCTCTGTTTCAGATCATGCAAGAGTCATGGTCAGCTAAATGTTAGGAGTTTGCGATTCAATTAGAAAGTCATTTACTCATCTGGTTGTCACTGCAGCTGCTTCATTTCATACTGTAGTAAAACTATCTTTAGTTGAACATAAGCAGTCCACCTCTGTGCCTCTTATTGTGATAGGCATCACTCATATCTTGACAAACTTAGATAAGTATCTCAGATAAGATGAATCTAATTGAGGGTGTAGCTTTTTTGTTGTCATTTCATTTGAGCAGCACCAAAAGCACTCATTTCTTACCATTTAGTTTTTCTTTTGTTGTATGATGTAATTTTCTGTTCCTCCTCTAAAGGAGGTACCCGAGTAATGGTTAATGGTTAATATTGGTCAAACCAGCCCACCTTCATAGCTGGACTGTGTCCTCTGTATTAAAAAGCCATTAATAGTTTACCTAATCTTTTTATGTTTTACATGAAACAACACGTGCTTTTTCACTCCTTGGCAGCTAATAACTGCTTTCCTGTTGATATCTGCTTCTACAGTGAAGGCCTTGTGTTTGCCATTGTGTTTACATCTGCAATGTTCCCATGCCTGTTTTGCCGCTGCTGCATACACTGTAAGCCCAGATAAGTTCAATCTACTTAAAAAAACTAAGGTAACTCGTTGCCTTAAAGTAATGAGCATTCGTTGAATAAGTGTAGTGGAATTCAAGATTTAAGTTGAATGTACTAATCACAGCTTTTAAACTATACTAAAGTTACTGAGTTTAACCAATTTGTTTAACTCAGCTTGTTAAGCAAGCATTATTTTTCTCAACTTGATCAGTTTGATTTTACTGGATGTTCATGAGGTTGTGGAAGAAACTTGGTTAGATTAATTCCACATGAATTAGAAGCAATGCTTCAGGAAATGTTAAATTTCAATTTCATCTTACGTAAAGTAATTGATGAACTCAAAATGTGACTTGTTATGCAAAAAAACATGAGGGGGCGGAGCTTCAGCTCTAAGTATTGTTGGACTCCTTACATCTCTGTTACGGTGGAGTAACTGGCTAACTGGATTTAAACACAGGGACAGGGTTTCATACAGTATTTTATCTCTGAAAAGTTGTTTATCAAAGTGAAGCATTGTGGAAAATCCTGCCCCTCCATTCCTCATCAACCTAAATCAATTAAGTTGGTTAAGTTTTTTAAACTCAAACAAATAATTTTTATAGGACAGACCATTTTAAAAGTTCACTTTACTCAGAATTAATCATTGATGTAACTAAATGACTTGTTTAAGTAATACAAACTCAGTTTGTTAGTAGAAGCTGCTGATTAGAGTTAAAAACCTGATTGCAATAAAACAGGGACATAGAACAGTTCAGTTTACTGAAAATTTATAAGTAATGTTCCCATACATCCACATGGTTGTTAGCTGCTGTCCTCATACTTCGATGTTTCCTGTGTTAACACAGGAATGAGCAGTGTTCACATCCGAGTTCCAACATCAGTTTCAGACAATATTGGACAAAGAAATGATGGATATCATGACAACGTAAATTCTACCTAAAAGTAAGCAGCGCGGTAGACAGTGGTCATCACAACTTCTTCTTTGTCTGTTTTACTAGTCACACATCAGCCATTCTGCTCAACCCTATCACCATGGTTTCCAGTGGGAATACCCAGTTAGATGAAAATTACATCCATGATGGTTGCATGACATAGATGAAGGACTCCATATCCATTCTTAGTATAAAACTTAAATGGGCCTTTAGTCTTGGAGAAACATAAGTACCATGTTTACATGCATTTTAAAGGTCTGGTTATAACACCAAATAAAATCTCTGTTGGTTGAGGGGAAACCGGCTAACAAAACATTGTTGTTTTGTTAGTGTATACCAAGTGGCTTGGTCTGATAAAACACATTGTCTGACATGAAATCATGTTTCATCACTATGCCACCTGTGTCTGTTGCCCTCTCTAGATACTCACATACACATCGTGGATTGTATCTGTGGTGGACAGTAGTCAACATGTGCAAAACAAATGTGTTCTGACACTTCTCTATCAGTCTTCATTAGGGTTTTCTGCTGTTCTGCCGTAACTTTTTTGGTAGAATTGGACCACATGGGCCAGTTGTCACTCCACACATGCCTCACTGAGCCTTGGGCACCCATAACTCTGGCTGTTGTCCTTCCACAGACTACTTTTTGGAACACCCCGCAAGACCTGTTGTTTTGAAGATGCTCTGACCCAGTCCTCCAGCCATAATAATTTGGTTTCTGTCACTGCTGCTCAGATCCTTACACTTGCCAGTTTTTTGAACACATTAACATCAACCGACTGCTCTCTTGTTGATTTATACATTCTACCTCTTGACAAGTGCCCTTGTAACGCTTATTATGTTTGCCTGGCAGAGGTTTCTATGGCATCCATGACATCAGCTCAGTCAAACACATCTGCTACTTTTGAATTATTTTGTTGCTGCTCCATGCAGAGATATAAGTTCATGTATTCTTCCTGTGTGCTCAGGTACGGAAGACTGAAACTGAAAAAATAAAAGATATTCACAGATATACAAAAATAATGTGATAAAACAAAATTATATGGCAATGAATTACTCAAACAATTCCAAAAGGTAGTTTGTCCATTGAGAAATCATTAAAATCTGACATACATTTATATTGTCATTTTCAAGAGCTTTAATTAAAAAAATTTTTTTCACAATGAATACAATTTATGTTTCCATATTTTTATCATTTCTTTCTTCTGGTGAACTTGACTGTGATGCTCAGAGAACACTGCTGCTGAGATGAAAGTTTTTCTAAATGTTTGCTTAAGGTTGAAACTAACCTTCAGAGAACTTTCCCCCAACAGTCCTTTCCCTATCCCTTCAAGAGCATTTCCTCTTCAGCATAGAGACACATGACTTCTTCAAGTATTTTGATGTAAGCTAACTGATCCATGATCCCTGATATGCAATAAATAGTAAGAGAAGCATTCCCATTCCCTTGCACCACCATGTCACCAGGGAAAACTGTGGCTCGAATTCATTGTTTGGGGGTCAACTGACAAGCTTTTTGTTTCTTTTGGACCAAAAAAGAGCAATTTCACTTCCATTAGCAGTCCACAAAATGTTTCCCCATTTCTCTGCAGGCTGATTGATGTGTTATTTGGCAAATTTGATTCTCTTCAGCACGTCTATTTTTTAACAGTGGGATTTTGCAGGGGCTTCTTGCTGATAGCTTTACACTGGTGTTTCTAATTGTCACAATACTCACGGATAACTTCAGACCATCTTCGATCAATCTGGAGCCGATCATTGGTTGAGCCTTTGCCATTCTGGCTATTCGTCATTCCATTCGAATGTGCTGACCTCACCCTTGAATAAGAGCCACCTGGTACACTTCTATATATTTAATTTAAGTTTTATCAGTAATGTGCAAGATATTGTCTCGTCTCGTTCTCATGAGGTGACCCCTAAGAAACAGTAATCCAGTTTTGAACAATTTGGACTGCTGCATTTTGAACAGAACTGTATATTCCTACTCACACATGCTCTCATATACTTATATTCTTTCTCTTACTGTATACATTAGGTAGTTATAAGGTATTAATAACAACTTTACCGTCGTTATTATATAAAACAAAGTTAGTGAGTCCATGATTATGTCATTCCAGTCATTTCATCAGTGTACGCGACAGGTCATACATTAACAGCTGCATAAATTTACAGTTCATAAGTGCTGCTGTTAATAAAGATGCTTGTTGGCCCAGAAGGCGTTGACTCCATAATCCCAATCATATGTTACAAGATTCGATGACAAGCCCATAGCTTGTCGATGACAAGCCCATAGCTGCTCCATTTTTAACTTCTTTTTGGTGCTTCATCAGGTTCATGATTATTGTGTTTATAAGAATTTCTTAGCAACAAAAAATAAAATAGAATAAATATTTAGAACTTATTTTTATTGAGCTGAAACAGGCTCCTCAACCTTTCTGATAACATACATCACATCCAAATAATGCTTTGTACACTTGTTTTAAGTAGCTGTTATCAGATGTCTGTATAAAATCATGAGTGAATTGCATTGTTGCATACAGTGCATACGTTTTCTATGCTAGCAAAATTGATTACTTCTTTGAAGTAGAAATACCAGAAGTAATTCTTTAATGATACGGTTAATCAGTGAGGGATGGTGCTGTGTCAATCACATACATCAAAAACACATTGCAGTCAATTTAATGAATGAATTGGCTCATTCTAAGTTTTTGTTTTAGATCCTTCCGTTAATGTTTATGTGAGTTTCTAAATCTGAAATATTTTTGCTTGTTTTGTTTCTCTTAATTTACCCCTTACAAGCATAAGCAGGCTTTTGAAAAGTTAATTTAACCAAAGTAAAATAAGAAAGTGTGCCATTTAGATCTCTTGATCTGGAGTTATTATTCAGCTTAATTTCAGAAGCCACACAACTGGTAATATAATGTCTCACCATCAATGGTCAGAGTAAAACCAAACCATGAAGAATATGATAGACTTGCAAGATGGGATTGTGTCAATATAATACAGTATGAGAACATTTCTGCAGAGTTTGAATTGTCCAAGAGCTCTGTAGCTGTCATCACTCTAAAAGGGGCCAAGTTTGGGACCACCAACAGATGTCTTAGATCTGGTTGCCCAGCTTCATAAAGAAATCTTTGATTAAAGGTTTTTAATCACAAGAGCATTCAATATTTACCATGAGATCCAGAATTCCTTTTGTGGATATGAGAGAATATTACATTAGGATAACCACTGGTGTACAACTTCACCATTGGGGAATTTGGAATTGTACACTGTTTCCCCATTTAAATGAACAAACATTTATATTTAAACACAACACCAATGGTTCCAGGATGGGTCCACTAGGGATGGTCAAGAGTAATGACGGGGGCGTGCAGCAAGGCTAATAACAACTTCTAGATTTTGTAATGCCAGCAAAACATTGACAGAAATAGTGGGCCTGCAGAAAAAAGTTTGGGAAAAAAACTTGTATGATGACACCACCAGAGCATGGACCTAAAATTAGCTATCAACTCTGGACTGACCAGACATTTGTTTTGGTAGATCTAATTTAAAACTTTATATTTCTGCCAAGATGAATGAGAAAAACCTACAACACAAAAAAGGCTAGTAGCCTTATATGTTCCGAATAACTGAGGTGTTGTTTAACAAATAAACGTCCTTAATATAACTTCAACTGAGTCTAAAAGTCTGCATAGTGACAGTAATAATGACATGCTATAATGACACCTAAGTTTCAACCTGTAAGAAACACCTCTGTACACCTCTGAGTCTGAGTAATGTGTCAGTCAGTAGCTTTAACAAACTCCAATAAGCAGAAGAAGACGCTCAGCCAGCCTCTAGACCAAGCGGCAACCTCCAGTGCTCAGAGTTGTAGTGAACGCCACATCCGCTAGTGGCTGGCTCAACAAACGAATCGCTTTCCCCGTTAGAAAACGCCCACCGAGCTTTCAGAGGACGCTTTGTCCATTGTTTTTACAGTCAGTGCTCTAAACTTAAACTGTAGGGAAAAGAAGGAGGACTGTTGCATCACATCTGATCCATCTGATTAAAATTCTAATTTGTGAGCTTGGAACGTCTGGTTAGTTAGAGAGGGGTGTATGAGTAACCAAACACTGTTGCAGATAAAAAATGTGAACTCTGGTCCATCTCCAAACGCAGGTCCCAGTTTGCTTCAAGGGAACCAAATGCAGCAAGTGGACGGGAATACAAAAGGCATTATGAGTTCAATGAAGGACATTGTGGGTAAACAAACGTAAACTGGTGTGTGTATAGGAATGGTGTAACTGAAGTCTTACAAAACATTGAGCCACACAAGAACCACCACATATGTTGATTTTGGTCGATATTTGTATCAGAAATTAACAGGATGGATGACTAAGTTTGTGATTATTTTTAAATCAGTATTTTAAAGAAAGGAGTCTGTAGCTGGTGGGGTGAGTTGGATCTACACCTGGTTTTAGTAGGACAGTCATTGCTGCTGTGTTCATAGAGTATTTCTGATCTGCTCCTGATTTCTTGTACAAGTCTGATGAATAATGGTGAAAATAGGTTCCAAAAATTATTATAAAGTTCAGCAGGGTCCGGTGCAGGTGACTTGATGATGTTGGGCATTAGATACCTGCAGTTAGATAGTTGGGGTATATAAGATGATTTAAAGAATATATTTCTTCCATTTTTGATGAATATAATTTACTGTAAAATGTATGGAATATAAACATTTATTTCAAGATAATTATTTATCATTTTATCTACTGAGTTTATTATTGCAGTTTGTTCGTTTCTTCGTTGATGTAGGTTTCCATATATTTCCCTGATTTATTGTTGCATTGAAAAGTTTGATATTTCAGCTGATGAATGATGAGATTCATGTTTTTTCTGAGGTTGTATAACATTTAATCATTTGAATCTGAAAATATACATTTTATTTTTTTGTGCTAAATAATTCATTTTCTTTCTTGTGACAAGTATGAAATGATTTTCCTCTTGTAACAGTTTTGCCTGTTTCCCACTGAGTGGAGGCAAAGATTTCTCGGGAGTCATTCATTTACATAAAGAACGCTTTCTTGCTCCGTATTAATGTGATGAATTATTGATTGTTTAATAATGAGGTGTTAAAATGCCAGCTGAAAAGGGTCTATTATGTTATTTTGTGCATAAACTTAAGGATACAGGTGCATGATCACTCACTATAATCTGATGTATTGTGGTTTGAATGACAAGAGCTGTAAATGTGTTACCTATATATGAAAATAATCAATTCAGGAAAATGATTGAGATACACTTGAAAAGTATGTGTGATACTCGCCAGCTATTGACAAGGTAATAGTTTTTAAAATATAATGACTTATTGTTTCTGTTGATTACGAGTTTTTTCATATTTTGCAGGGGAGCGGTCTATTTGTGGACTTAAAACTGTATCATAATCTCCTCCGATTAGTATGTTTAACTATTCTTGCAAAGTTGAAAAGATGTTGTGAAAAAAGATTGAATAATCTTGATTGGGTCCAAAGATACAGTACGTTCATATTAATAACATAATCATATTTTCTATTGTTGCATTGACAATGAAATTACTTTCCCTGGGGTCTGAGTTTAGGTTGAATTTAAATTCTTACTAACCAGACTTGACACACCTCTTAGTCTGCTATTGTATTTGATTTAAAAAACTTGGTTGTATTGTTCTGATTTAATGTATAGTGATTCTAAATACGAGACGCATGTCTGTTTTCAATTTAGGAAGATGGTTGAGGATTTTTATCTTCACAGTTGCTGTGCAGATACCACTTCCAATCCAAGTTGTGAAATTTACTGTTATAATGATAAGCAATTGAAGTAAGGTCTATTGCTATAGTTGATTGGACTGCAAAGTCTTTGTTTCAGTTTTTTTGATGATGTGTCAGAGTTTGCTTCCATGTTGTTCTTTTGGGTATAGTATTGCTTGCTGTAATGCAAATGAAATGCCATTTTAATGTCAGCTGATTGCTTTACTCTCTTCTTACTGCTGGTTTATCCTCACAAAAATACTCCAGGACTCCTTGAAATACTCACCAGTCCCATCCACGCACTGCCCTTCCACTCTGAAATACCAGTGCGCTGTAAGGCGAAGGTCTATTGACATTTAATTAGGGATTTTTTCTCTGATGACAGTGTCCAGGGAATGAACACGCTCTCAGCTGACCTCTCAGTGTTGCTCGCTCACTGTTAAATACTATTCAATGAATCTAACCTTCTTGTTTCTCTCTGCCTTGTTTTTTATTCAACAGTTTGTGTCCTCTACACTCAAGGAATTGCTAACAGAGAATGGAGAGAGGTGAGTACAGATGTGAGATGATGGGAGGAGTTGTTGGCAACAGCCATAAGAAATATTTTAAATGATTCTCTTATTTTATTTTATTTTTTCCCAGAAACTTGACAAATGTTTCATGAAATCACTCGTAGGATATTCACATAAAGCTGCTTGTGTTGATGTCTTTATGTGCGTACCTTATACTGTACATGGTTCCCCTTTTCTGGTGCAAGTGTTGATAGGGAGGCTCTTAAAACAGGTACAAACTTGAAAAAACACATATCTCTATTTATTAATCTATC
>JAVQJG010292414.1:0-11427 GCA_036024015.1 Craterocephalus amniculus | reverse complement strand
AAAACTCATGCACACACTAGAACAGTGGTTCCCAAACTGTGGGTCGAGACCCACATTTGGGTCTCAGATAATTTCAGGGTGTCGTCAGATAATGTAATAAAATATAAAACCTGTGTTTATCAAATAAATGTGGGATTTTTAGCATTTTATCATCACAGACAGACTGTTTTTTAAAGGACCCGACTGATATATAATCAACGGTCCTCGCAGAAGGGAGGGTCATGAACATCAGTATCTGACATTTTGGGAGTCGTGACTCAGAAATTTTGGAAGCAGTTTACTAGAAAAACCATCTTAAAATAGGTTTCCACTCTGTTTGGAAGTGATTATGATGTCAGAACGCCATGGTGACAAGAGATTATGAAACTTCCTCTCCCACACACGCTGAAGTCTGTCATCCCTCCTTCCACCTTATAATGAGCGTTAGGTATGTTTACAGCGAGCAGCAGAGATAAGCACAAAGCCAGGCGGAGCATGACTATCACACTTTATAGACTCTCTACTGTCACACCGGCTCAAACCGGCTCGCTGGATTTTATCATCGACTACGGCTCCATATCAGGAAAATATCCCAGCAGTGCCAATAAAGATATATCCTGTTCTTTTTCTCTTCTCCACTGTGAAGCTGGACATGTTGTTCTCTGCAGGATTTCATAAATGGCTCTGTGAATGGAAACTGGAGTCATGCTGCTTATAAACCTTTAGCCTTGGACCATAAAGCACATTTACAGTAGCATCGCTCCCACATTCAAGAAAATACTTCCAGCTGCATGATTCCATTCGGGAACACGGAGAGCTGCTCATGATGTATTTAATGTAATGGAAAAACACTGAAAGGAAAAAAAAATCAGCTTGTTTTGACTTAAATTGGATTTTTAATGCATTTAAACATGTTTATCATAACTCCATGTTAACCCTTTAACTTTCTCATTAAGAAAAAATCTAAAGAAATTTCTCTTTTCTTTTGAACAAGAAAAATACGTATAGGTATTGTTGTTTTTTTAGCAAATAGTTGAAATAAAAGTTAATAAATAAGTAATGATAGTGAAATGGTCAAAATTTCAACCATCAATGGGATAAGAAACACTTTGGTTTGGTATAACATAAGCAAACCAACTGGTAGAGACAGTTCAGGCAGGTTTATTTTAATCAATTCATTATTAAGATTCATGATAATCACTGAAAATTTTGCTCTACCAAATGACACAGCAGGATGACAAAGGGTTAAAGCTGGACAAACAAACACATGAAGTTTGGTCGAGAGTCAAGTTTGACCTGAAAAGACCATAAAGGTCCGTTTATATTCTGGTCCCCACTCCAACACACCTGATCAACATCAGATGAGCCCAACAGCCAATCACAGCGGCTCATTAAATGTGCAGGGATGCATGGAACGATTGCTGCTGATACTCCACATCCCAGGATGCTTTGCTGGTGCTTTGGCTTATCAGGACAGGAATGATGGCGTCTCACTCAGAGCCTGAGCCCACATATCACTGAGCTGCACGCTGGATCAGATGCAGGCATCTGGTCGGACACACCAGAGTTAACTGAGCCGGAATTAACTTTTTCCCGCTACTTTAGGAACCAGTCGTTACACATTCATCCTTAATTGCCTGATTATTTTATTTTCAGGTTTATCATTAGCCTGTAGAAAAAAGTTATTGTTAAAATCAGAAGGCAACAACAGAAGAGAAGAATACAATTTTAATTTAAATTCCAATTTATTTTTTATTAGAAATGTGATTTTGCATGTCTGTATTAAGTTACCTGTTGTAACTACCAGTACTTAATTATTATTTATTTATTAGTGTTCAAGCAAAACTTGTTATAGTCCACATTAAAAGGTTAATTGTTTCATCTGGAAGGATTAAAAAAAATATATATATATCAATGTTGGCCTGAGACTTTTCCAGGTTTTACATTTTGGCCTCTGTGTGTTTGACTTTGACTCCCCTGTGCTGGTGGCTGCAGTCCGCTATACTGGGCTACACTGCACAGGATCTGCTGTTTCCTGTGCTATACATGCAAAGTTAACCAAAAGCATGATATTCAGATGGCTACACCAAACCGTCAGAACACTGGCAACAATAGAGAATCACCACAAGCGATCATGTGCATCTTATTAGAAATGAAACAACAAAACAGTGTTTATTAAATCCGGGTTACCACACAGCATGGGACCAACCTGGAGCTGAAAGAATCACGATACGGCAGCCTGAAAGGCCATAAGTCAGTCATTGCACTGATTCCAGAGTGGCCACATGCAGGTCACATGCAGGCAAAGTGCTGCTCTGCAGGAACGGCTGCTTCTGCTGAGCAAGCCGAAGGTTGGAAAGTTACTGATCTGCAGGCGAGACGAGCTTCTAATGCACAAAGCTGCAGGAAAACAGACTGAGCTCAGAGGGACACAAAGGTCTTATTGTGATCTCTCACGTGCAGAAACTAACTGGCTGTGACTCGGCAAATAACTCAGATGCAGTTTTATTTAGGGGAGTAATAGTCACTTATAACAGATAAATGCAGGTATCTAACAAACATATACAAAAAACACAAAATAAAAAAACAAAAAACCCCTATAGCGATGCTTCTCAGCCTTTTCTGGGCTTGTACCCCCCTGTCTAATATCACTGCCCCTCATTGTCCTGTGTTTAACTCTGCATTAGCTGCAAACGGCAAAAAAAGATCCGAGTTATTTATTTAGAAGAAGCAAAGAGTTTTAGTCCCTGTTTCTACAACATGCTGCCTCTGGCTCACTTCCTGCTGCACCATCGCTGTTCTGGGTGAATCTGTGAACCAACCCTCGTTTCTCCTCACTGATTGGTCAATATTAGTGTCAATCATCAAAATAAAAAAGAAACAGTCAACAGTGATTTCTCTGCCTCCGTTTGAAGGCAAGAAGCATCTTTATGAAGCTGAAACTTTAAGCGAAGCTTCAAATGTGATTAAAAACAAACATTTCCAGCAGAAATACAGGAGATATTCTGATTATACAGTTTTTCAGTCTGTCTGCTAAAGCCAAGACAACCTCTGCATTGTTAGACAAGAAGTAATAAATGAATAAATTTAATGACACAGAGGGATTGTTTATTCCTTGAGTACTAAAGAACAGATATCATGATGACTGGGATTTTTGGAGTTGTAATGCAGAAAAAGTGGAACGAGCTGCTGTTAAGTTTCCTTTAAAATGTTTCAGATTAGTGAAATATTATATATAAGTATTTCTAAATAATTGTTTGTGGTTAAAGCTTTGTGATTGTGGAGTACACTGCATTTAATGGGACATGTAGTTTATGAAAAAACATAACTTGCTCAGTTTTATACTGATTTCTAACCGCTTGATGTGTTATAAATGTCAGACATGTTGTTGGGACCCTGCATGCTGTACTTATGAACAATTATAATCATGAACTTTACTAATACTACTATATATATATTCCCCTTTTAAAGAAAGATGCTTCCTGCGCCCCCTTAATGTCTCTGAACGCCCCGCTGAGAAACACTGATAAAACTGGTTTAATCCCTCCCCATGTTATTAGCAACTTAATATTTTCAAATTTAGTTACATCTTTAAGTTACAGAAACGCAGCTCTTTTTCAGGATATTCTCATTTCCCCGGAAGAATTTGTACATTTTCAATTTCAATCATTAGCTGTTCTTCTTTAAGAAAGTTTAGGTCTTAAAAAGTAAAACTCTCTTCAGGAATCTGTTATTTTACATGTTGAGCCCGTTACAGTTTTAAACAAAAATTCCTCATTAGATCATCTGGTTGATGACTCATGGTGACAGTGAAGTTAGAGTTAAAGAAGGTTAAAGGGGATGTTGACTTTCATAACTGCTTCACAGTGGAAAAAACCATAAAGCTGCACGATTATGAAAACTGCTGGTATGTTAAAATCTAGCTTTGGACTGGAAACGTGAGGAATCCGCCAAAGACTAGACTGATACCAACAAGCTTTCATTTTACTAATTTATAAATATATAAAAAGACCGGTTACCTGTCCAGAACGTAAGCTAGACCACACTGGTCCTGCTGCAGACTGATGACCCTTCCAGGAAGTATCCTGGACCATCCTGGTTCTCGTGTACACCGGTCACTTATCCAGGACATAACCTGGGCCGTTCTGGTCTCCTGCATGGTGAATGTTCCAGCATCATCTCATCAAGTACCATGGTGTGTATTTGTGTGTAATTGTGTGTTATTATGTGTATCAGTGTGGATGGTTTATATAAATATTTATATTCTCTCAGTGCGTATGAATAAACGGACACTGAGCTGACGGCCATGTCAAAAATGGTAGAAGTGTCTCTGCTTGACCCAAAATATGAGCTGGACTGGTCCTTCTAGGAGTTTCTCCATCTCTGTAGAAACCATTTACATTTCTACTCATAAACACATCAAAATCACGATCAGAAAAGCTTTTTTTTCTTTTTAAATCAATCTTTTATGTAAACTGAATTTATCACGCCAGATCTGCCTGAAATCCTGCATCTGATTGTTGCTCGACCTTTGGTCCAGGAACCGTTCTCTGGGATAAGATTAGATTTATTATCATTAAACAGCCCGACAGTAGGACTCGTTTCCTGGATCTGTATCACATGTTCTTTCCGTCACCTCGGCCTCTTGTGGAGGTTAGCAGGTCCAAAGTCTGCTCCCTTAACGAGAAGATGTAACCGTGAGCTCAGATCCTGAACGGCTCTGTGGAATGGGCCCAATTTTACATCGTCACAACCAAACATATGCCAATTTCATCTCTGGGGAGGATCCGTTCATCTATTTTTTCTTTCTGAATGGTTCTAAGCTCTAAGTTCAGTTCCTCAAAAAATGTTCAGGTTGATGTTCTGACCTTCATAAAGCTGCAGAATCAAATTAAATCACACCTTTCAGACTGAAGGGAATCACAAAGTTCCTTACAAAGTGCATTAAACGACAAAAAAAACATAAAAACACCTTGTAAATAAACAGCACTAAGGTAGAGGTACGGACGTACAGTTTTGTTGGTCTCCTGCATTGGACACCTGAGTAATTTGGTTTAGTTTTCATGGACTTCAGCCACCCATCGCTTGGCGCAGAAAACGGGGCAAATCCAACGGAAAGCACGGGAGAGCTGAGCAGAAGCTAACCGGAGAAGAGGAATGGGAGGAAAAAATTAAGGGAAAGACATCTTCGCCATCAACTGGTGTTGCAGGAATGAACTCTGAACTCACCACTGCCCACTAGTGGAGGTCAGCTACAGCGACGTAAAAGACGGAGTGATTCCTCTACAGTTATCTCATCGGTGCCCCGCCTGCCCAGCGGCAACTTCCTCCCAAGACGTTCACGTTGAACTGTTTGACGTCAACAATCAGTTACAACTGGCCATCATCATTGACAATCATCCATGATAATTAGCAATCAGCCCCTATCGCTAACTATTGTCCTTATCGTTAATAAGCATCCGAAGTCGTCAACAAAAGGCTTGCTATCGCTAACAATCAGCCCCCAAAGTTAACAACTAGCCGCCATCATTACCAATCATCTGTGTTCATTTACAATCGTCCATCTTGGTGAACAGCCGACCGCCATCATTAGCAATTGTCCACGGTCGATAACAAACAGGCCGCCATTGATGTTTGATTTTGTTTCGTTTTGTTTCTTTTACTTATTCTCTCTTTTTTCTTTTCCACGTTAGTGCATCAAATTCTAAACATTTCGTAATTACAATAATTGAAAAACAACAATTGTAATACATTCCATGCAAAAGACAGAGAGTGAAAAAAAAAAGAAAGAATTGGAGTAGGAAGAAGAATTCATCCATTGTTAATGGACAGTTGTATGGACCAATCAAAGTCAGGAGGAAAAAGGCCTTGTTGCTTGAAACAACCACTTTCAGAAGGAAGTGAACCTAAAAGTCTAATATAGCGTAGAAAAAAGACGCACTTGAGGCTAAAAATGATGTCTTCGTCATATAAATTACCGCATCGTTGTAATTCATTTCAAACTAACACAGAGTCAAAGCGATAGATCGTAGCAGGGTTTTACCCCATGGGAAATAAGTTTAGACCATAAAACAGAAGATAGGCAGACTTTTAAAAGTTGTGCTTTGATTGATGACAATGAATTGGAGCCATTTTTATACGCTAAGTGCTAAGATTGATGCTTCCTGACTGATGCATCGTCTGCTCAAATCGAGGTTCAGCCATGGTCCATGGTGCCATTAGAGAGGCGATGTTTTGCCCGCCTGGTAAAGCAGCAATTGCTTATTTAGAGACCAACAATGTGAACGTAACCTTATCCAACACTTAAAGGTGGTGGGGGAACGGTGGGGGCTCTGACTTATACCATACATTAGTGTCTATGATAAATATAATCTATGTAACATAGACATTTATTAGACCTCTTAATGAAATAACAGGCGAATCAGATTGGTACTAGTATTGGCAGATACCTAAACCCCAGGTATCGTAGTTGGTATCGGACTATAAAAAATGGGACCATCCCAAGTTTCAAGAAACTATGACATTGTGAGCATCTTTATATAAAAACAAAGTGATTCAAGCCACAAATTTCTTACTAAATCATGTGAATTCTTCTGCTTTTGGTAATAAAAATCAACTCAAACACAAAAAAATCGGATAATCTAGCAGGTTGAGTAAAAAAAAGCCCAAACTGAGTCTGACTTTGTGGAGTTTTTGTGTGTGAAGTGAGTGAGAATCAGTTTTGTCATCATGCGAGTGTTTCGGCCTCGTGGTTAATGTGTCACCTGTTGCAGGGGTGGTGCTACTGCTGTCTACATGTACAGGTCCTCCGTTCCAGCTGGGTGCAGTGCTGCAGGCCGACGTCATGGGGAAAGGTTTCTTCATCAGTAAAACCGCAGGGATCGCAGGGATCTTTGTGGGCGCGGCGGCCCTCTCCACCATCATCGCCCTGTCTGTGGTTTACTCGCAGGAAAGGACTAAAAACAACAACCAGGATGGAGGAACCACCACCCCGCCCCCCGTCACCACCCCTGCCCCGTCCAACGAACCCTGGGACCAGTACCGGCTACCCAAGAACCTGGTGCCAATCGAGTACAAGGTGACGCTGTGGCCGCGGCTGAAGCCTGATGCAACCACAGGACTGTACATCTTCACTGGTAAGGCTGTCAGAGGGAAACAAGAATCAGTCCTCCATCTTTTAACCACAAAGCCATTCAACTTTCAAGTCTTCATTTAAGAAACTGGAACCAAAAAGTAAATTTTCTGTCGACATGGATTGAGCCTCTTTAATCACTTTGCATTGTGAGCAGCTTCCAACATGTTTAAAATAGATGGAAATTTCCTTAAAAGTGACATTTATAATGAAGATTTAGGTCATTGTGATAAACAATGTGAATTAAGTTGTCTTTGTTCATTTTGTGTTACTGTTACTGAATAAGCCTCGACACTAACAAAGATCCTTTCTCTGAATTACTGATCTCTCTTTTGCTTAAATATTAACATTGATTAACGTTTATTGTTGGACTCTAACTAATTGCACTATATTACTGTTAATAAAAGGTGCACGCTCAAACCTTGAAGGTGCAGCTTGTAACGCAATCAAAGGTCAAAACATTTAATATAAGCTGTGAGTTTATGGCCATTTAGTAACTTACTGAAATGCCTGTCATGGCTTTATCTCAGAACGAGCTGTGTATGTATGGGTTCATTTTTACCATGGCAACTCTAAATGGACAAATGAGCCCAATGAGCTTCAAAACTGTTATCTCGGCTTTGTTTGATTTGTTTGAAGCACCGTTTAGGAAAAGTAGAAACAAAAAAGTAGTACCATAGAAGAAGACAGTACACATGTACGCAATGTTACCTGGAGTCATCAGTGCACCTGAGACCCCTGTCCATTCACAACTGTACTTGGCATTGTATAAAAATTTCTATGCACATCTTTACCACTAGATGTCAGTAATTCCTACCTGTTCTCCCTTAAACACAGAGATAAGTTTGTGGAGCAATCATTCTCTAAGGTGTCATTAAAACACAATAAACAATTAAAATGGTTAAAAATTAAGTGAAATTTTGACATTATAGTATAGTATAATATAATATAACATAATATAATATAACATAATATAATATAATTGAAAGATCATAAATCTAAACTTTTATTTCTATTTTTCTGAATGTAAAAGTTATTAAACAAATTCCAGCTTCTTTTTAATACAGTTCTGTGTTCATGTTATTTCCTCAAACCACATTAATGTGAAACAGAAGTCTATAGCCTCTTAGTCTATAAAGTGAATTAAAATTGTTTTATAGTCGCTTATTAATCTCTCATTGGGAAATATGAATTCTTTTAGAAGAGGAAGAATTGACCAAATGTGAGAAAACATAAACATAATGTTTATCTAAGATGTTTTTAAATGTTAAGTAGTCTGTTACAGGGTATGAATGGAATGTGTTGAGCCTGAAACTGGAGGTCGGATCAATTCGGCTGAAAGACTCTATTCATCTTCTATTTATCATTAACAAGACTAATGCACATAAAATGTGATTCCTAGCCGTTTTATAATGGATCGGATCTGTTTGGTTAAACTGTGGACGTGAGGTTCTGCGAACAGGCCGGCTGACCACCGCCTGCGACATCTCATGCTGTTACAGGTAGCTCGGATGTGCTGTTTGAGTGTGTGGAGGACACAGACCTGATTCTCATCCACTCCAACAAGCTCAACTACACCAAACAGGACAATGGGCAATGGGCACAGCTCACCGCCGTCAGCGGCACCGCTCCTTCCATCAAGTCGTCCTGGCTGCAGTCCGTCACGCAGTACCTGGTTTTGCACCTGGATGGCAGACTGACCAAGGGCAGCAGGTATAACCTGATGACCGAGTTCACCGGAGAGCTGGCCGACGACCTGGGAGGCTTCTACAGGAGCGAGTACACGGAGAACGGAGTCAAGAAGTACGTGCTTTCTACTTTAAAGCAGGGGTGCCAGACTGCTTTTGTTCAGGGGCCAGTTTGATCTGAAGGGGGTCGGACCTGTAAATAATCAACATGATAAATTCGAAATAATGAAAGCTTCACATTTCCCCTTTTGCGTACAAATCACCTTGTTTAATGGTCTAAACTTTTAGAAAACACTATGAACAATCTGAATTTTCTTTGAAAAAAAAAAGGAATTTCCATAATATTTTGCCCCAGTTACACATTTACATTTGAATTCATTTAAATGTTTTTTTGTGTTCATTTTGTATAGAGACACCTCAGCACAGTTTTTTAGAGGTAAAGAAACAGTCAACAGTGATTTCTCTGCCTCCATATGAAGGCCAAGAAGCATCTTTATGAAGCTGGAACCTTTAAGCAAATCTTTAAATCTGATTGAAAACAAACATTTCCAACAGAAATACAGGAGATATTCTGATTATACAGTTTTACAGTCTGTTTGCTAAAGCCGAGACAACCTTGGCACTGGTAGATAAAAAGCAATAAATGAACAAATGTAATGACAGCTAGGGGTTGTTTATTCCTTGAGTACTAAAGAACAGATACCATAATGGCTCTTACAGGTTTGTGAACTGGGATTTTTGGAGTTACAATGCTAGAAAACTGGATTGAGCTGCTGTTAATTTTCCTTTAAAATGTTTCAGATTAGCAAAATATTATATACAAGTATTTCTAAAGAATTGTTTGTGGTTAAAGCCTTGTGTTCGTGATTGCAGGTTAAAGCATGCCTTCAGTGCAGAGCATCACTCGCCCAGCTCGCTCACGCTTTAACACTGATTTAATGGAACATGTAGTTTATAAATAACCAAAACTTGCACAGTTTTATACCAATTTCAAACCGCTTGATTTGTTGTAAATGTGAGACATGTGGTTCGGACCCTGCATACTGTACTTATGAATAATTATAATCATGAACTTTTGTATAAAGATAAACTGACGGGGGTAATTTACTTGTATCTACACAGGGATCAGCATTTATGTGTTTTTAATTTGTTTGAACAACAGTTAAATTTAACATAAGTTACTGCAGACACAACGATAAAAAAAAATGCATTAAAACGTTCCTGTTTCTTGAGTTTGGAGCTACATTTTATGGCCAGCAGATTGCCCTGTGGTAATGTGTTCTGGATGTTTTAAAAGATCAATTCTTCTCACGAAGTATAGAACAATCTGGTCTCCCAAACCTTCCATTCTGCGTCACTGCTGATAATAATGTGATTTATTTAACTGTACATTAGAAAAATCTGGTTTTCCCCTCAGATTTAGCATGTTTCCCCGCTTTAATATACAAAATAAAAAGTTTAGGTCCCAGAACCGAGCCTTGTGGGACTCCACTTTCAGTCTTCATACACTCAGATGTATTATCAGCAAACTGTAAATCCTGTTTCTGTTTCCTGTCAGGGTTGTTGCCACCACCCAGATGCAGCCGACAGACGCCAGGAAGGCCTTCCCCTGCTTCGATGAGCCGGCGATGAAGGCGTTCTTCTTCATCACTCTGTTACACGAGCCTGGAACGGTGGCCCTCTCCAACGGCAGAGATACAGGTTCGTTCACGCGACGGTAATCCTTAAAAAGCCACTTTCTCTGAAGATCTCAGGGTTACTGCGTTTCCCTGCAGAGGTGACCAACGTTACCATGGACGGGCAGATTGTTCAGAGGACGGTCTTTGAGCGAACGGAGAAGATGTCCACCTACCTGCTGGCTTTCATCGTCTCCGAGTTTGGCTTCATCGACTCCACCATGGATGGAGTTCTGGTAATTTACAAAGATTTCAGACTGGGATCAGCTTGCTGTAGAGTTTAACCACCAACCGGAAGAAATGTTATGCCAATACGAATCTCTACTCCTCAGATGATCACGATAAGATCCTTCAGAAAAGAAAAACAGCAGTTTTCATGATGGGAAAACGTGTATGAATGAAATTATTTGGTCTGTACTCGCTGGTTGCTTCTTGTATTTATTAATGGAATAATGTTTTATTTTGTATTTAGATCCGCATCTTTGCCCGCCGTCCTGCTATTGAAGCTGGCCAAGGACAATACGCCCTCAATATAACCGGGCCCATCCTTAAGTTCTTTGAGAATTACTACAACTCCAGCTACCCTCTTCCAAAGTCTGGTAAGACCACTTCAGTCTTCCTTTGGACCTACTTTTTTCTGTTCCTGGGTCAGGATCCAGGAGCAGAGGCAATCCCAAAGGTCCCATCTTGTTGAGGGAGCACAAATCCTTTTAGTTTCCAAAGATAATTGGCAAAAGAAAACCGTTTCTTGTTGCTGAAAACAGCTGGACGCATTTTTGTCAACATGTAATAGATGCACTAACATCCTGTGTTTACACTTGTGTCGGTAACAATTTACTTGAATGGGTGTGCATAAGACTGTCATAATGCTGTCATAATCATGACATGACACCTGCCATGGACATGAATGAATGCTTATAACAGTTGTCGTTAAGTGTCAATCGGTAAATTA
>JAVQJG010292410.1:0-22675 GCA_036024015.1 Craterocephalus amniculus | reverse complement strand
TCCCCCCGGATGAGTTGGCTGATGTGGCCGTGGAGAGGGAAGTCTGGGTTTCCCTGCTTAGGCTGCTGCCCCCGCGACCCGACCCCGGATAAGCGGAAGAGGACGGTACGGTACGGTGTCTTATCATAGTCGGTAAACTGAATAATTAGTTAAGATTCGGATTTATTCACTGACCATTTTAAAAGTTGTTTGTAGTGGGCAGTGATTTATGTTTTCCACATCACTCAGAGTCACTCAGGGCCTATGATACAAAGACACTGTCTGCCATCCATCTTATCAAGACTATGCATAAATCTTCAATAGCAGTTGGTTCATCAAGATTTGATGGCCAGAGGTTGAGGGATGACTAATGGCATTTTACAAAATGACATCATGCCAGTGGGCGGCTTTTTGAGCTCTGCACCAGTGTGGTCACTGGTCTCTTAATGACTTCCTCAGGGTTCCTGGCCGGCCGCTTCTTTGCAGCTCAGGGCCTTTCTCAAAACATTACCCACAATGCATAGCTATAGTCTTCCTTTTTCACTGCTTAGTCAGTGGCTAACAAAAAAATAATAATTTCTGAATATATGTATTTCCATTCCAAACGCTTTATTCAAATGTTGAGTTTTAAGATATGGTCGTATTATAGCATTATCTGTACATGTTTAGTATATGATATTCAAGAAGCTGTGATTTTATGTGTACATTATATTATATTGTTTTAATAAATTCTGAAGTAAAATAAAAGAACATGTACCTCTGCTCTAAAGTTAACGAAGAAATGAGGCATCCTGGTATCTTATGAGGAATTAAAAATCAAGTCTCTGTGAGGGAAAACTGTACGATGTCTGCCAGCCAAAGCTCTGGATGCTGGACAAATATGTCCTCAATATAACCGCCTCACATCTGTATTTGTTCTGCTCTGAATCATAGGTGGCCCAAAGCTGTCTTGATAAATAGCTACTCCAGGCAAGTATGCTGTATGCTCTCTGACACTATAGGTCACATAACCTTGTTGTCAGGACTAAGACTAATGCAATGTGAAGTGTCAAGTTATTATACTGAAACTAGACTGTGGAGCAGAACCTGAGCCACTGTGGTGATAGCAAGTAGGTGAAACAAGGCAAGGTGAATGTAAAAAGGTCATAAAAAGAGGAGATAGTGAGCAAATGAGAGGGTAAGGGAAAATATTCAACACTAAGTGGGTCTTGTTGGAGGTGAAAAGGGGCGCAGAATATCTCGCTAGTCAACGCAAATCATAATTGGCTGCTCCAAGTTGGAGCAAAGCAAAACACAATGCTGACTTGCAAGACGCACATGATGCCAGGAAGGGGATGTGTTTGTTTATTTCAGGAGAACTAAATAATGCAGTAATAATCCTCCTCACCGTGTCTCCAGAGCAAATGCCTCAGCACCTGTCAAGAATTTGCAGCATGTTGTCTATTGAGAGAGTTGCAAGACGAAAACATGTTATTATTACAAAGCCAAGTAAACTAAAGCAAGCATCTGCAGATGGCAAAAACAAGCCACAGCTGTTAATACAGTGTGAAACATAAGATATGAAATATAAATGTAGCAGCAAGGGACTGAGAACAAACTGCATCAGACCGAAAGTTAATGACTTCCCATTACACAATGTAGCCTATAGCCATGCTGCAATAGAAAATGGGGGGAAAATGCTGGAAAATTAGTTGTTGTTTCAAGGAACTACAAGAATCACAGCAGCTGGATGTAGATCTGCGGTCTGAATCAATTTTAGAACTATACACATTTAAGATTCATCATGATGTTGTGTTTGCCTCGATTATGATGATTTACACAACAAAAAGTAAAAGATACAAATTTAAAATAATCACCTCGGGCTTTCATTTGCAGTATTTGTTTAATCATTTAAAGGTGAAAAAATCACCAGTTTGTGCTGGTTGTATGGTTGGATAAAAGCAACAGCAGGAAGTCACTGTGCTCAGTATATAATCAGTGGGGTTATTTGATGAAGCAAATGAAATTCACCAACTTCCTTCAAAACCTAATAATTTTGAATTTTCTTTGTTTACTCAGGCTTTTTTTTCAATTATGTGAACACTCACATAAAATGATATACTTAGTTGTATTTTGATGCTCCTTAAACACAAAATATAATGTTTATTCAGGAGGAATCATTCTGTATGTCTTTTGAGTAAAGAGCGGTGACAAATACAAAAATCATTGCTGTTATTTCTATGAGAAGAGTCTTGATGGAAAGGTTTTAATTCTGCTAGTTAATTTGTTTGCTCCCATTTTTAATCCGACCTTGAAACATAAGAGTTGCATTTATTTGCTGGCCTTAACAAAGAATATGTATCTCGGTTGTCACTTTTCAAAGATCTGGATAGGTAGGTTAGGAATATCTTCACAGTGCACTGCTTGCTGAGCTTACATGATGGCTCCAGACTCGAGGAGAGGAAAACCTGTATATGTTTTTCAGCACCTACAATGACAAGGTTTAACCAGGTTACACGTCTCAAATATATCTGAGCGTTGCACATCTCTGTAAAGCTGTTGCTGCTGGTAATATACCTTAGCATGTTTCGATCCTTTAATGTCTTGGAGGAAGAAAAAATAAAACATCAGAGACATCTGGTCACAAACATGTTATTTTATTCTTGTCACTTTACACCTTTTTATAGCTTGGAAATGAATTTAGTTTGTTCTCTAGTATTGAGGAACATTCAATGACCCGCTTCCATATCTGGAATTACAAATGAGTTCAGATCCTTTATCTTTTTGGAAAAAGTTGACAACAGGCTTCATGCTTCCTTGGATGTCAGAGTCAAGAGACATCAGAAGCGATCGTGGATGGTATTTGAACACAGGATAAGTTCGTGATACAATTTTTGCTTCCTGAAGGGGATTCTGCTATTATCCAAAATGATTTGACTATTAAAATATTTCTTATTGCAAGTCCCATAAAAGACGTGAAAAAAAAAATAAAAAGTGAAAATCAAATTCCTAAATCCATGAATTATGTCATAGATCATGTTGGTATTACTTTTTTTAGGACAGGTCTTCCCAAAATTCCCAAAAATGACAATATTATACACTTTGCCAGGGGAAACTTTTTCTTATCTCATAAAACATTTTATGTCCTTCTAGAAGAAGGGTGGTAGTTCGTTAGCAAAGATTTTAGATTTATAGCCACAGCTTTTTGATTGACCAAGGTTAGAGTTTAAACATTATTCTTGTCTTTATTCATGATTTATTTAAATTAGATGCCTGCATGTCATGATTTGTACATTGCAGGTTATAAACTTTTCTCTGTAAATTGTCTAAACATTTAAGTGCCTTGCTCTAAGAGTTGCACTTTAATTTCCTTGCGAATGTGAATTTTCACAGTTAAGTCTTTATGTGGTGAGTGCTCACATCCCAGCACTAAGATAGAAATACAGTATGTGGGTTAGATGTAACTGCCACATGAACAATTGACACCGTATTTCACCTTCTGTGTATTTATAGAAATTATATTCACATTAAAAAATATTTCTTAAAGTGATTTTAAAAAAAATCAAAGAGGCTACAAAGAGTGAACATTGATTTAAAAGAACAGTTGCTTTTTTCCACATCTGTTATTTACAACAGTGACTTTTGACTGCTTTGCAAGTTAGGCAGTTCAGACATTGATGACAGATTTGGCTTACTTATGACATCTTTATAAAATCAAATCAGGAAGTTAATAACCTTGGAATAAAAGTATCCACTGCTTTAATTAAGTTACATAATATGATTACTGAATTTGCAGTGAGCTGCGTGAGACTGAAAAAGTAAGATAGGACTCCTTTTTTTTCTACTCTCTTCTGTCTTTTGTATCTTGGTGTCAGTGTATCTGGCAATGCTTGCTTGTTGACATGTGTCTTCTGAGAAGTAAGACAAACAGCTGTTTTATGTAAATGCCTGTTTTTTGTCCTCACTAACTGTGAGAAGCTAGCATCAGTTCAAAGGTGAGACTACATTCGATCTTAGAGCTATTTTTCAGGACCAAAACGGGTGAACGAGTTGAAATGAAATTGAAAATGAACTTGTAAAGATGTAAGGAGATTTAGGATCAAATGTTAATTAACTCCACTGTTTTAAGCTCAAAGGGCACTCAGTACTAATCTCTTAATAGTAGTCACTACAACTGAAGAGATCAGTGCAGGGAGTCTATGGTCCATTATACCTCTGCTCAGTAAATCACACCACTGTACACGCTCAAGTCTCCTGCTTCATGAGCATCTCTTAAAGCAGGCTCTAATGGAGCTAAATCATTATCCAAGGATAGTAGTTAGCAAGTTAACCAGATACTTTACACCTGAATTCTGGAAAATCCTGGTCTGAATAAGTTGCTCACATTAAAGCCTCAAACTATATGATGCTTTAATGTGAAATATTGAAAAAAATAATGTTTGTACTTTCAAATACAATAGGAGGAAAATAATCTTCATTGAGAGCATAACTTCAATGTTAAAGGACCATTACAATTTTTATTTGTGTTTAAGGGGGTAGTGTAAAGTACAGTTAATGCCTTACCTGCAGTGGAAAGTAGAAAGAGTACTCTGAGTTTGGAGAGTCAGGGTAAGCAAAGCTGACCACTGCTAGAAGATGGACGGTAGAAAACTACATTTGTGCTATCTACAACTACTTAAACAATTGTTTGTTTAAACAATTGTTTTAAACAATTGTTTCTTAGTATAGCAATATCCAAGTTGCAGCAAAGTCCATGGAACTGCAAATATGTCAAAGCAAAGAGTAAGTATGTGTCACTGAAACTGTTCACTATAGTCTTCCTTGCTTTTATAGGACAAATATGAACTTACTAATTATTCCTGCGGTGTATTGTAGGCAGATGGCTATATTGCAAAATGGTGATATAATAATATAAAATCTAAACTATAGGCTAGAATTTTACAACTGGTGACAAATGGCTTCAACTTTTCTGCTTAACTGAACACAAAAATAGTATGATTTTGTAAAGTCAGTTTCATGGCAGACTTCACTGCGCTAAAACTAGTCCCTTCCAACACACAAAATATCAACGAAAATACCTAAGGTACCTAAACATCCCTCTTCTTTAACAACAATCCTGTTATATGAATTCTAAATAATTTGTCTGATGTTTCTTTTTCTCCCTTTCAACTGTCTCTGTGATCAAAGATTGAGGTGGTAACATAATTCACATTGCCTTTAACACCACAAAGTCTTATGCAGTTTACTCTGAAATAACAATGCTTAGATTTTGCTACATGCATTCATGATTTCACCAAATGTAAAGTGACCATAAACATGCTTGTAAAAAGTCTTTATGTTTTGAGGAATTTGTTAGTATAGTCTCATATGGAGTCACATTTAAGCATGAATAACAGATATATGCCTGCTTATGGATTTCTGTTTGAACCTCATACCAATCCAATTTAGCAGTAGTGGGATGCAATTACAGCATTTTACATTTTAATATAAACAATCACTCTACTGAAATATGGTATAACATGGGTCTATGAACAATGCACTACAAGCAATAAATCATACCATGAAAAAATTACATTTTATATTTAATCCAATATGAACTCTACCTTAATAATATAAATGATATCTTTCTCTAATTTAATTGGCACTAGCTTGGTGCTTACTGCTAATATAATTCTAAATTTCCATATTTAATGATGCATGCTTTTCATGGCGAATTTTACTTAGAAAATGTCGTCTCTAATGGACCTTAAAAAAGCCCTAATAGGCATAATCTGAGAAAATGTAACTTCTTTATTTAAAAGGCTCTCAGACTAATTTTGCTGATTGCAATTCTTAAAACATAGTAGTATAGTAGTAAGTCATAGGGAAGCAAATGTGTTTATTAGTAAAGGTAGAGTGAGCAAATAGATTGTAATCCAGACAGCAGTGGCCCATTGCATTCCATAATTCCTAGAAGGAGACGACAGTATTGATGTGCAATCTCTATTTTATCAGAATAGAATGTTCTTCTAGGATGGTCTCATTTGGATGCACTGAATATCAAATTAAACAACAATAAATACATAAAATCACCGTCAAGGACACTGTGGTATGCAAAACAGCCATTTATAAGGTTAATTTCAAAATGTACCTTAAAAGCCATTCCATCTCTTTAGGTTTCTGAGTTGTTTTTTCTTCATTTCATGGGCTCTTTGTGCATTTCAAGATCTGTGTCAAAGATGTGTAAAATCTGGATAAAGACATGATTTTCAGAGAAATGTGTTCATTGAATTTCTGCACTGGTTGAGTGGACAAATATGCTCTCCCGGGAAACCGTCTGTGCATTGCGCTTGAATTAAACTTCTGCTGTTATGTCTCTTTTCTCCTTTTGCTTGTCATATCTTGAAATAAAAACCACATGTGCATGTTAGCGTGAGCATACACAAGAGCACTAAACCTGCTGGTCATAATGAGTGCTGATATTCTCCATTTTCAGCAGTGTACAAATCCTGTGTATCGGAGGTGCTCGCACTGTTCATAATTGAGGTTCGATGACTGAGAGATAAAAACACTGAACACAAGATGGTAGAAGAAGCGAATGAAGAACTCTACTGAGAAAATTAGGATAAATGGATGTCAATTTCCATGTGGAATAGGTAACCAATGATCCATTAAGCCAGCCTTTCCACAACAGACAGACAAAATAGGCTGAATTAGAAGTGCCTGACATTTCAGTTAATTGCACTAACCAAGTCAGCTCACAGCAGCAAATTCTTTCCTCACCTTCTATCAGCATATAAATTCATATTTCTACACATTGAATGAAATATTAGCCTGAAATTATACTTGATTTGAAAAATTCTTATACACAGCCAAACAAAAAAGCTGCAATGAAATGACAGAATTTAATATTAATGAAGAGACACAGCATTATTACATTAATATGTGACTTTTCCAGGCTTTGTGATAGAGATAAGTGTCAGGTGGTCCCTACCTACAATAAAAATAAAGAGAACACAAAAAGACACACCTTACTGTCATGAAAGCAAAAGGTTTATTCATGTTTGAAATTACACAACTACCACGAGGAAGACTTTTCTGTCCAGGGTGTAGTCTGGTTAGAAAGTAACACTAAACATCTTTAATACATTAGAATCACTGCCACAAATCATTTGTCATGACTTTTCAGTTTCAGAATCACATACAATAGAAAAAAGAGAAAAAGAAGTCTTGAACCCTGTTGAACAGAGCTGGAAATTTACAGTTCTGAATACTGAAACCTCTATGCATTACAGTTTTTATAGTGTTTTTTTTTCCTTTTTTTAATGATTTAGTAACAAGATGAGCAACATTCAAAATGTTTTTTTTTCTCATTATTTACAACAGTTTTACTGTTCGGTGTTTATTTAGCAACAATATTCATTGCACCCCAACCCCATTCTTAAAAGCCACATACCAACATCACCTTCAACCCTTGTCCCTGTTTATTTTCCATGGTATTAATATTGTCATCATTTTCATGTTTTATTTTTTTACCTATTTTTGTCATTTTAAGTTGCGATATAGCAACATCATTTTATTAAAAGATTAAAATATACATTAGATTACATAGAGAATGAAGAGTTTACAGTGTTCCAAGATGTAATTAAAATAACTACATAAAATCATTAAATAATGGCCAAAGGAACGATGGTGGTGACGTTGTTTAGAGGTAGTAAGTGAGCACTCTAAGCTACAGAAATGTTGGGAATGACTGCTTTCTATGAATGAGGTAATAAAGCTGTTTATTAATTGGTGGGGTGTATAATTACTCTTAAGCTATATTATGTACAACTTTTCCTGTATAATGGGGCCAGTTCTTGCGTGTCATGATGGAATGATCTACCGTGTGTTGGGGGCATTTCTTGATTCCATAAGCAGTACAAAAAAGAAAAGAAAGAATATGTTTACATATGTACAACAAAACATCAAATTATAAAATATGAAATAGTGTCATGTTAAAGTCAAGCAATCAATTACACTTCTTTATGTTCCAGAGTTTGAATAGTCATTTCCTTTTACTAATGTACACAGCTGTAAGGCAAAAATAAATCTTGAAAGTAACTACAAAGCTGCCATTGAGCTGTCAGCAGCAGCATTGTCGAGTCGCTGGACAAGACTGCGAGCACATTAGAGTCAAAGAAACAGCTGTGTTAATTGTAAAAGCTGAAAGAGAACCCAATTATCAAAATGGAGAGTAGCAATCAAATCAAGAATTAAGCAAATGGGCATTTGAACTGTCATAAAATGTCAGCCAGTATTTTGAGCTGAGTGGAGATAATTATCCTGAAAGTTTACTGAGTACCGTCTGAGGGCTGTTTGTATTTGTACATGTCTACGTGTTTATCCCTACGACAAACAAATAAAAACATGGTCATTACACTTGATTTATTAGGACAGAAATAAAACAATGAGCAGAGAGGAAACACTGTGTGTTCATAATGGAGGATGTCATCTGCATGTGTGCAGCGTGGATGTAGGGAATTCTAAGGAATAGGAAAACCAATCCATTGGGAAAAGTGATTTTTTTTTCTTTTAGATCCTCTGCTGTTGGTCAGCAAGTTGAAAAGTCTATGCCCAGCGTGAGGCCAAGATGGATTTATACCAGATCAATTCGAGGTATCGGAGTGCACACTTCCAGGTCCCTCTGTCGGAGATATTACAGAAGACGGAGTTGTTGCATCTTGCCATCCTCCATTAGCCTAGGAAACAAATAGGGAAAGGTTGAGATTACAACCACTATGCAATGCGAGCCGGCTAAACTCTAGACAGTCTTAAAATAGAAAGGAAACAAAAAGCAAAAACAACAACAACAAAAAAACAGAAGAATAGGCTGGCTGCACCTATGTGTCAACTGGTATTATTTTGCCGCAGATACGATGATGCTGCGTGATTAGACCAGTCTTTGCATTACAGTCGCATCAGCAAAGAGACTCTTAGCAACAAATTTGTCTCGTGTCCGGACCAATGGGAGCAGTCCCTGAAATCAGTGTCTAAGCAGATTTCAGCAGCAACCGACAGCTTGTCGCTACATATTCTCCTGTCAGTCAAGAGGAGGGAGGGCTCGGCCGGGTGAGGTGGGGAGAGCTGAGTGAAAGTGACAAGGCAGGGCCTCTCCAGGAGAGCCAGTCTTAGCCAGCCTGACTATGCTTTGCTCCAGGCGTGACCTAGCCTTTACTGGATTCCTCTACGTCACTGCCAACAAAGCTAAAGGTTAGTCTGTGCGAATATATCTATAAGGGCCTGGGTTGTTGCTATTAAAAAATAGGAGCTCTTCCACAACTGTTTCTTGCCATATTTTAGCAGTTTATTACTCTATTGTTGAGACATTCTCTTTTTCTCAATTACAGTCATTCTGTTATGTCAGTTTATGTGTCAGTACTTCTAGAGTAAAGCTGATAGTGAGCTCTGGTGAGCCACTAGGCACAGGTCTACATGGCAACATGGAAGTGAGAAACCTTGTGAGGAAGTGAAAAACACTTGATCCTGCTAGGAGCTGACATGTCTAAAGAGCTTACAGCAGTAAGGCTACAGAAAAGCCAGAATGACACCAAAAGCACAGAGTGCGGGGAACAACTGCCACCATTTGTTTACATAAAACACAGAGATTTTGTTTCACAGAAGTCATTTTGTAATTTTCCGTGAGATCTCTGTGTAATTCTACACTTTGATGCTTAAGCTTTGTATCAGATTAGACTGAGAATATGTGTGCATTTTTTCCCCAACAGGCACACAGTAACAATGCAGAGAGAGTTCTGATATAGTGCAGAGAGAGGGAGAGGGAGAGAGAGACAGAGCTGTCGAACGCTATTCCTCTCTCATTCTCTCCTTCACTCTTCATCCTCCCTCATCAGCGAAATTAATCTTTACTCTGATAGCTTCAGATTATGTGCTGCTATACAAAAAGGCACCATATCAACCCTCATCAGGGAAAATGGAATTCATGTCTGGAAAAGGCTGCGGGCCATCACATGTTCATATTTTATCATGGAGATAAGTCTGGAAAATTCTGTGAAGCATTTCAAAACAGCTAAACTGCAGCAGATACGCTTCCTTTTAAATCTCATTTATGGTTTAAGTGAAACAAAGTAAAAATGGTAATCTTATTTTTCACGTTAAATCAATATCAGGTGATGAAATGAAAAGACATACATTATACATAGCCCATGTTTTTGGGGACTAAACGATCTTTCTTAATTTAATTTCATCTGATTGGCCTAAAATCTATCCATGCAACACATTTTAGTGATATGAACGGACAACACGTGCAACTACTAAACCTCTACTTACGTTTAAGCCATGTGGACTATACATGGTGTTTCCCCTCAAAGCATCATTGTATCCTGCCGTCTGACTGATAACATGGCGCAGGGTATCCACCTGAAGGGACAGACAAGGTAGACAAATTGGTCAACTGGGTGTCTCGCAGCTATCCAAAGCTAACTGCAAACATGCTTAGTGAAGCAAAAGATGCCAACTAGAGTGAAATCAAGAAGAGAATCAGCGATAGTGAATGTACTAACCAGATAACACTGCTAATTGATTCTCTAATGAAAAAAATAAACTCTAATGTCACAAGCATGCTCAGATCTATTTCATTATCCACAGTGGCTATGAACCGATTATAAAATTATAAACACGTACATCACGGATATATCAAATGACATTTAAATGTCTACCTCTCTCATAAACAGGCATAGACTGTCGGTAGCAAGTGTGTGGGGTGTGTTGGCTGTGTAGCGGCATTAAACTCACAAGATGGAAGACACTGACAACAAACAACAGCAAGATGAGACAGGAAAACAGCGATACAGAGTATAGAAAAAAAGGGGAAAACATAGTACCAAAAACCCAATACCAACCCAAGAGCTCAAGTCAAAGCCAAATGCATTCACAAAATGTTTGGAACCAGGAAGTTGCTTCGTGGCATGATAGCAGTGGGGTGGGATTATATTTTGGCTGCCAAAATATTCCATCCAAAGCGAAAAAGTCAGTAAACACTTCAGTCAGTTGGATACTATTGGAGGCCTCAGTTGGTAATTTGAACTGCCCTCGCATGAGCAGCATGTTTGTCTTATTTTCTATTTTTGGTTCAATGTGCTTCAGACTGCACTGTGGATGGCTCAGTACACAGGCAAGACAAGGACAGCTCTCTGCACTGGTTGGCAGGACCTGTCCCTGATTGTTGCTCCTACCTGTGACTGTACATTGGCTCCGACTTGTGCCCCTTGGTAAGAATCCCCATTCAGACTCTGCATGCTCAAGAACATGTCCCCAGAGTTTGGGAGGCTAAAAGAACCTGAAGAACCTGGAAAGGGAAGATGTAAGTAGCTGAATACATGAGAGGGCTATAGAGGAAAAGCAGAGACACACGCACCCAAGCACAAGTAACAGACACGCAGCACGCACATGTCTGCAAAAACAGACCCAACTCAAGCAGACAAGCACAGAGAGGAAAGACTCCCACAGAGCAGGCAACTACAAGGGGCGAAGGAAGGGAAGCAAGGAACCAAACAGAAGAGGATGATATGCAGATCTTTCTGATGAATGCGGTGAACACAAATGAAATGAGGATCACATGACATGGGGGGGGGGGTCGGTTCTACATGTGGTTGGTCGCTTAAGCTCCCAATTGTTCCACATCACCTACTTCCAATCTAAACTTGTCGGGGAGGCATCACATGGTAAATGACAAGGACAATAAGAAGCTTATGAAAAGACCAGTACCAGTAAACATGTTGCTTAAAAGAGTGTTTTTGCTCTCTGCAGAATCCAGCTGAAACTCTTCATCTTTCATCTGGAATCCTGGGTGCAAGAAAAAGGGACCACTTCATAAGCTTACCACATCCCGACCTTACCACATAAGGTCAACTTAGCCCAATCTCAGCAATACATTTCTCATTTAACTGGACTAAACATGCCCTTTTAGGCTCTACGTTTTGCTTTTTGTTATTTTTTACATTAACTACAAATAATGCCATTTTTAAGTCACGCTAAGTACAAAGGCTCCCAGCAACTACGTTTCACGATTTCCTGTTTTTAAAAAAATCGCTACCAGGGCGCGACTAAAAACCATTACATTACAAATGACAGGAAGTTGACAGAAAATCAAGGGAAAACAAATCCCATGGCATGATTCTCAATTCTCTCTCTCTTTCTTTTTTTCTTCCATTTTCCCCCCCAAAAAGATACATGTGTTCTCGGTTCACAAGTCAGGAACGCTCTCTTTATGCATGAGTTTGCTTGGCATCAACTGTCTTATAGACAGGAGACACTGTGATCCCCAAGCTGGGAGCAGAGCCTGTCACTCTTGCCAGTGTGAATGGTGCATGAGAGAGTGAGGCAAGCAGGCAGCAGGTTAAGGACTGAGGTAGAGGGCAGATCTTTATTCTTTTTTTTTCTTTCTTTCTTGTCTATATGCAGTAGTGCCTACCGGAGTTAGGAGTGGTAGGGGAGTTGGCCTGGCTGTTCTGCACTGCAGCGGCTGCAGCGTGTGCTGCATTTACAGCAGTCTTGGCAGCGTACAGGTTGGCTTCTTCCTGAAACTTGCCGATGTTTTTCTTGTACCGGATCCTTTTGTTGCCAAACCAGTTGGAAACCTGGGTGGGAGAAGCAGAAGGAGGAGGAGCAGAGGAGTCAGACGTCAAGCAGCCACAGCACCGTGCACTGAGCAGTGTGATTGTTTCAAGATGTCATGTTTGGGTCCATCAAGTACCCAATTCCCAGCCCCTGCAGTAATGTCCGCCGGGTACACAAGCTAATTAAGCCATAATCAGGAGCCACTTGTGTCTTCTCATGGATGGGAGCATGACATGCTCTCGGATCAGTCTCCTGACAGAACTAAAACACAGGGGGCTCCTACTGTATTGCACAGACGTTAAAGTCAGTGTATTCAATTTCACATAGCAGGACTGGTTGTTAGGGTTACAAATCTTAACATTTCCCGGAGTGAAAAATATGAACATTCATATTTTATCCCCTGAAGACAGCCCTCTGATTCCAGATCAGTGGTGATTGACACCTCATGCAAATACAATTTCTTGAATATAAAAAGTGTCATGAGGGAAGTATGAATAAGATGCTTATATTATGTAACGCAATGTGTCACATTTTGCATAAACAATGTAAACAAGAAGAAAAAAAAACCTGTACAGATTTGATAAATGTTCACATTTATTATTATTCAAGCATGCATAAACTTCAGAATCAAATGTAGTCACTCTTAATTAATGGTGCACATATTTTGAATATAAGAAAAATGTTAAAACAGCAATGAAACATTTGTCTGTGTGTATATATGCATGCATGACTGGGGATTTGCAGCGAAACACACGTATAGAGTATTTCAAAAACAAGTGTTGAAGGGTAAAGACCTGCAGCTATGTTAACACTTTATTGGGGCAGATGGTGTTAAGTGATGAGTCATAAAATCTTCTATATTTATTTTACAAAGATAAAAAAAGGACCTCTAATGGAGAGAACTGAAGAACTGATCAGATTAAATAAAATGTTAAAGTGAGAAGAGCTCGATGGAGAAATGCTCATTTTGTTGAAATCATGACGTCCACCATCAGATTAGAAAGTTGTGTGAGGAGTGAACCGTATGTGTAAACGCTGGCTCTGCAATAACAGTGGAATAATAATGAGATGATGTTTGTTTTTAATGGTCCTATAAATTAGAGCTTCTTGTCGCTGTGCTGCAGAACACCCCCACCCCCCACCCCCCACCCCCCCGACCCTGCAGCCCACGGCTGGACCAGCCAAAGAGCAGCTGCCCCTAATGACGCTTTATTTAATTTCCACCCATGTGCTTAAATTTTAATATCCCCAGCAGCCCGCCAATGCTGTGGTGTAAAAACTGACTGGATTTGCAGGACATCAGATCATTTCTATCCTGCACGTCTCTGTGCTCTAAATCTTTAATATCTAGGCAATTAAAATTAATGACCATTCAGGCGAGGCCCACTGTTGGCAGGGTTTCCTTGACATCAATTGTTTGATGGGTTTACCTAGAGGTTAAACTAACAAGCAAGGTTTAATTGGAAGCAATGAAAGCCCTGGCCATCATCCTTTTTACTTAACCTGCTTATGGTGGATTGTAGGGCCAAACATGGTGCAATAATCCTCCTCGTTTAGACAGCTCACAAAGTGCCCACAAACCCCTGAAAACCATAGAAAATGTTTTCTAACACTCCTCAGTCTGATTAATTTAACTAAACGTACATACAAACAGTGTATTAAACAGATCTACTTTTATGAAAATGAAGACATATTAACATCATTAGGTGTGACTTTATAGAAGTAGACTGTACAGCAATTTACCACATATTGTTTTCTGCAACATAGGGTAATGCAAGGAAATCCAGGAGTAAAATGTTACCATTTCATGAGGCATAAACAAGTTAAAACATCAGGGTTTTTAGCATTTTTCTGCTTGGTCCTTGTCCTTCATGATGAAGTGTGTTTTGATTGGGTTACAAAGCTATACGACACCTCTTTCCCTCACACACACGCATTTCTCTCCTGCTCACTGAACTCTGGCTTCAGGGATTCTCAGGTTCAGCTAAATATTGAACAAACGCATAGCACAGAAGGTGTGGAGCACAACCCAATCTACAGAACTAATTCCCCTCTATCTTGTGGCAGGCCATGCATTCAATTGACTTCTATGTTTGGAGAGAGCCAGGCTGTGAGACTGCATTGCCTGACATCGGCTGCCTCAAAGGCACTGATTGTATAATGACCATGCAGACCCCTTGCAAGGGCATGATACCACTGCTTTCATTAATGCCCACTGGGGAGCCTGCAAAGCTGTAGTTAATAATTTAAACTTTTTCACAGTATTTTAGGTCAATACGACACTCTGTTTAATGTATGGCAATGCATGATCGATTCTGACATAAATAATGAATTTTAATCCAAACACAAAGCTGTCATGAAACAACATCAATAATTAATAGTGGATATGTTGAAAATTGTCACTCAGAAAAAAACAAAAACACCTATAAATTTTGACAATGTAAGTTGATCACTGGAGCCATGTTTAAATGCTGCCTATGAAGCATTTGACACAAACAGCAACCATATAATGCCATGCCTTTGTAGCAATGCACATGCATGGGGTCCTGAATTTATAGATCCACTGAGGAGAAATTAACAATGTCAAGCACTCGTTGCACTTCAGTCATTTGCTATAAAGAGGCAGGACTCTGTAATCAAACTGGGGAGGTGAAACAGAGATAATAATGCATACACTGACAATTTTGTCTATTGCAGCATTAGAATGAATAAAGTAACTACAAAGATCAAATAAAATAAGCACTGCGTCTGAGCTGCAGGAATCTGGAGAAGACGCCGGTGTGTCACATGCATTTTAAATGATCCCTGCTAACATGATGCAGGGTATTTCATCAGTGATGATGCATTGAGCAAAGCTGCTGAGCATTATTGGCATACCATTCACAACGGATGGCGTTTACTTAATGAACTACGTGCGTAATCAACAAAGCAGCGCTAAAAGAGTTCGGTGGGGGTTTGAAAAATGACTGAGCCGCACCCCCAGAGTGACCACAGTGAGCTGTTTGTGACTCTGAAAGGTTGAGCCACGGTGAGGGATGACATACTTACACTGCACCTGGCTTCATGTCAAGCCTCTGACTTTGTTACTACCTTAAAATGAGCCAGAATAAGTCAATAAGAACTGCAATGGCCCTCCACTTATTGCAGAGGAAGCCACTAATGGGGCCTGAGATGAGTTCAAGTGAATTTTTAAAAGCCCTTTAATTTCAGGATGGACTCAGTTCTTCTCATGGGAGCGGGTACATTGGCCTGTTTTGGGAGACACTCAGAAAAAAAAACAAAAAAAAAAAACAGACTGGAGATGAGTGTGGGAAGGCCAGCGGTAATATCTTTAGCTGATGAAAAGCACAGTCATCGCAAGGTGGGCGGGAGGTAAATAAACTCAGAGCGCTGACTGGAGATTCAAAAAATCACACAATTAGTCAACGCTTGACAACAAACAAGAATAATAAAAAAAATAATGTGGCAAACAATGCTGCAAACTAAAAAAATACATGTCACACAATTGTACACACAGAATATGGTCACAACATGGGTGTAGTGTTAAGATATGAGTCAATCAAAAATAGGCTGTGGTCTCGTGTGACTTACAGGTGGGATGTAAATGCTGAATACTGTCATCCACTCTTTTTAAAAAGCAAATTCAGACTTTATTCTACCATTAGCATTGTTTCAGTAGTAGTGTGAGGGAGGGGTGGGGGGTTCTGTGCAGTGGAAAACTGTAAGCCTATTACATACATAAACAAAGGAAGTACAGAGAAAATGAAAACAGTGGATCAGGAGAAGTTATGACATACCTGTGATACTGTGATGGTGCTTCCCACCCCCTGAAGGCAAAAAAGAATGGGCTTTTACAGTATCTGACTCTTCATGACTACACTCAATATACCCCTCATCACCCCCTCCCCACACAAGACAAAACACTGCAGATTATTGTATAGATTCATGTTGCTATGATATTGTGTCTCGCGAGGACAAGCGTAGAACAATAGAGGATAAAAATCTAGATAGTAGTCACAATCATAACAGGAAAAAAAAAAGAGAGAGAGAGCACAGGATAATAATACTTTGGATGTGGGGGTTAGGTGTGAGAGATATTGCCTTCAGGTTTACCCAACGAGGAGGCTATGATATATAGAAAGTAGGAAAGTCGCATCTTTAAGTGTAAAATATAACTGTGAATTTAGCGGACTCCTGCAAGGCCACATGAAGAGCAAACATACAGATAAATACCCAGTATCATCCAGTGTTTTGAAGTACCAGCCTTTAAGTGCTCTTTTCTTAAAGTAATGAATGATCCCACTTTTTTTTGTCCCCCAGCTTATGAGTGACTGACCAGGCTGCAAAGAGAGAGCACACATGGTGGATGGGAATGAGAGGGAAGAATGTCAGGGGACCCAGCATAAAGGGCGACTAAGGAAGGACAGCATAGTGCTTTGATTGAGGCTCAGATGATATAGGCCTCCCTTCCCTGTGGCCCTGCTCTGACTGACTGGGACCAGCCGTGACTGAAGCATCATTAGGTAGTCACAATGTCAAGGTTAGCAGAGGACATTGTGTGTCTCGGTGGTGTGACCTACTGTAACGATCCCTCTAGGCTTAAAGCCTTCACCACCTTGATTACCCACCAGCTACTGTTCGATGAGCGCTAACCCACCTGGGAAACAGTGATGCTGCATTTCTTGGCCAGCTCCTCCTTAGCCTCCTCGCTCGGATAGGGGTTGCTGAGGTGCGAGTAGAAATATTCGTTCAAAATTTCCGTCGCCTGCTTGCTGAAGTTTCTCCTTTTCCGCCTGAGTGAGGAGCAAAACGAGAGAAGGGGGCCGAGCGAGGCCTATTAGTGAGACCGGCATTAACTCATCCATTTGGAGTGCACAAATTGCACAATCAATCTCACACATAAATGGTGAAAATAATGAGGAATGGGGCTCTAACGGCCTTCAGGAACAGAATATCAAGTCCTGCTGCAAGTGAAAAAAAACTCTGACCAATAAACAGACAAACACACACACACACACACGACCAAACCACACACAAATAAAACACATACAATGTTTAATTTGGTCTGTTGGTCTCCAATCTCCAGTCCAAGCGTGTAATGTGTTGAGTTTAGTGCAGCGGATGGGTGGGCTTCATGATGGAGCCTAAGCCCAGTCGGAGTGCATCTCGGTACATTATAGAAATCATAGCATGCACAGTTGAGCATTGTTCCTGAAGTGCCACTGCCCCGGGGATCTCCAGCAGAAACAAGGAAAGTCTAACTAGATCTGGGTCCCCTTCCCTCCCAAGGGCACTACTTATCATGTTGTTGAGCATTTGCTTATTTTGCCTTGTTTACTGTGCTTCTCACAGGCAGCGAGCAGCAAATGTGCTTCCACTCGGCTGGTTTGGCCAGAGCTTGTGCCGCTCTCGGCATAGCGCCGTACTGTTAGTGATTAGAGTAATCTACAACACCTGCTGATGACCTTCCCTCCATCCATTACACATGACTCGGTCCCCATTTCATTTGGTGTTAACTGCTCTCAGGTGCGAGGGCATGATTGTCTTGAAAATGGATAATGCATGGAACGTGGACATAATTAACATTGTGCATCTCTACAGTGTTCCAACTGTGTGCTGTGCTGAAAACGGGGAGCTACTTCAAACCTCTGCAAAGTCTACAAACTCTAACCACTGGGTTTAGCTTGTGCGGGTCATGTAGAAGCAACAGAAGTTTCTCAATGCATGCCAGACACACACACACACATATAAATACTCTAAACACACACAATCCACTGACCTGGCATCAAGGAATCTGGAGCGCAGGATCATGACAGCCTCACAGGTGCTTTGCTTCAGTTGCATCTGGATGGAGCTGAATTTACGGTGGATTATTCCCACCATGCGTTCAATCTCTTTGGGCGAGATGGGTCGCGTGCGAGATTGTTCCCTCAGCAGGTTCATCACATGGGTGGTGAACTCGTTACATGCCTGCAAAGAAAAGGAATGGCATAAACAATTCAAGCGAGTGGTCTCAAATCACAGGGTATTTTAGAACTTTTAAAAAAGGTCGCTGGTATTTTCACATTTTCATGTGATGATGAGTTATTCACATTCAAAGCTTCAGCAGAGTACTTTGTTCCGATGTGACTTTGATGACTTGTTAGATTAAGTCATTCTTGAATAAATGCAGGTTTGCAATTTGACTTGGTCATAATGCCGAATGGATTCAGACAACTTTTCGTTAAACCAGGAGTTCATGCATGATTAATAAGAATAACTCATTTACGTAGTGCACACTTAAGCTCATTACTCTGAGTAAAATTCGTTAAGTATTTACATTTAGATAATTAAAACCTGGAAACACCCTTAAGAAAGATGCATTTACTCCAGGCAAAGTGTTGTGTGCCCCTGCACCTCCTCTCTGAGAGCACAAAGTAAATTAGTCTAATTTAGCTCTCTGGCTTGCTGAGGCATCACTGTTACACCTTCTATTTCACCCATAATGCCCCTGTGTTTAATGGCAGGCTCAAAGTGCGGGGTGAAGGAGCTGATCACACTTTCACTTAACACAGATGATGAAGAAACTCCATTGGATCTGTACAAATAACTGCAACACGGGGAATTGCTGTTTTTCCCAGGCTGATTCTCTCTCATCCTTTATTACCTGCATAGTGCAAGACCTCTCTGATTGTTACATACTTATATTAACATTTTAACTGTGAAAAAAATGTTCTTTGGTAAAGATTTACAAAATTAATTGAAAGAGAAAATTGGGTCACTTGAAGCAAAATGACTGAAGGATTTCAAGATTTCTTGGGATGTGCGTAGATTCCTCCTCACCTGTTCGTATTTCTCTAGCTCTGTGTGGTAGATCTGTCTGATCTGGGTGAGTTTGGCTCTGTAGTCGGAATGTTCGATGGAGTTGTCCGCTGCCCCGCCCGAGGCCGCAGCGGCAGCTGCAGCGGCGGCAGATCCACCACCTTTCTCTGGTCCTGCCACTCCCTCTGCCAGCAGCATGTTGTCTAAACGCATGAGCTGGGGGTCTGGAGGGTCCTCCTCCTGGGCACCGCGAATGCTGAGACCTGCAGCAGCACATAAACATCGACACATTAGATAATGCCATTCAGAGACATGCTAAGACTGGAAAAATGATTAAAAACAAATAAAATCAAACACAGCCAGACTGAACAGTTAGGTGCAATTAGATTATGTGTGTCTACATAGTGAGGCACAGTGATTTTTCCCTCGCAGGTACAAACTGAGTGCCTCCTGTGTTTGTGCTGTGTTCCTGTCGTCCATGTCTATGCCTGTTCTCTTTTATTTACACACTGCACTGCACACTGTGTGTATGGGAAGGCTGACATGACAGCAACATCCATAAACTGACAAATGCTCAATGGTGAAGTGGCACTTCTACTCTGTGAAAGGATGCTAAACAGAAAACTATACCTCCAGTAAGTGTCTCTGTCTTTCAAACACAGAATGCTGGAAGCTGAGTTACCACAGTTTCCCCTATTCTGCTAATAATGTTTTAATCCAGTATTATTGTGTCTTCCTGATTTAGCAGTATCCTAAGATGCAATAAAAGTGTGCTGGTGGGATAAATAAATCAACATACAGCAAAATGAGTGCAAAATCAATTTTATGCAAAGTGCTTATTCATGAATTCTGTTTTTGTTCCTGGGATCCCGTTGTTTATTTCCTCTGGTTTTCTGTCTCGCCAGCCTGTCGGCACGTCGCAATCACACAGCGGATAGCATGCGCGCACACCTGGATGCACTGGCAATGCAACCGCAAATGCCGGGCTTTCCAGAGGAGTAAACAAACATAAAAACGCTGTGGGTCAAAATTACAGCAAAAAAAAAAAAAAAAAAAAAAACAGCAAGAGCAAACCAGTTTAGTAAGTGGATAAAAATATGGCTCAATGGGCAGTAAATACTGAGTGGCTACTCAAACATTATGATTACCAGACTTGTTTCAATTCAATAATCCCTCCTGCAATTCAGGGATTTTCAACAGCTCATTACAGCTTCATTAAGATATGGCCAGCCTCTGGATTCTAAATAGGAAGACTAGTGGTTCTATTGTGTCAGCCAGTAGGCATACAATCAGAGAAGCCCTTTAAATGTGCTTTGACCGACTGACCCTGCACAACATCAGCAGGAGGAAAATACTAAACAGAAAACAACCCTTTTTATATCTTTCTTATAAACACAGTCCAGGGTTAAGAAAACAGGCGACATATTGTGGCCACATCTCTGATGTTTTCATCTCTGTTGGTGTTTTGTTGCGACTGCAGGGCCAGTGAAAAACAAATTTGCCTCTATTTATGGATCGGCTGGCATCGAGTCTTTTAGGTGTAATGGTGTGAGAGGAGTGGATGAATGTGGCTATTTGTGTTGGAGACATTGAGATGCTGGACAAGGCTCCATCAAGCTTACAAAGCCAAGCCATCCATGTGGACAATATGCCGCTGCTCCACTAACCCTCATGCACATTATGGTGCGTTTGAACAACTCCACCCAAAGCTATCCCTCCGAGCAGACTCTGCCGTTTCTGTTCCAGTTTGGGCCGCGCGAAACAAAATGGCACATGATTCAAATCTTTATTGACCAGATGCCTGGCTACGTATCTCAACACGGTCTAATAGCTGGTGGTTTATCTGCCACAACAATTCATATTTGCCTAATTTGCTATTTACTCCCACTCTGATTCGACACAGGCTCAGCAGGCCACACTTTCCTTTGTGCTGTGGGTGGTGGTACGTAGGTAGGCACGTTTTTCATGTCAGGTATATTAAATATAACTCTGGGACGCGGCGTACATTTCCACACCAAACCCAGTTGTCACTTTCACTCCACTCACTCTGTATCCAGGGGAAATGCAGCTGAGGGAATTTACAGGGCTTTTCAGCTAAATGGGCATAGATCACTGGTTTCATTCAAACTTAATAATCACAGACCATAAAGAGCTACTTGTCTCTTACCATATATTACCCCCAAAGTTCCCGTGCGCAACACTGTGGCCATTGACAGCAATGGAAAACAGAGCGAGACATTAGAAAGTGACATGTAATCCTGTTAGTTCACTGACATGTGGAGTGGCCATGACATTTTTATCATACGTGTCCATTGCTATTTGGGAAATCAGCAGGATGAAAATGATTACTCCACTGCTCTGAAAAGCAGACGGCCCTGCAGGAGTCCACCTGGGTGTGTTTGTGCCACAGCGGCTTTGGCTGGCCACTCATAACACATGTTGGGAAGAATGGTAGCAGTCTCGAGTATATAAATACAAAAAGTTAATAATTAAATAAAAAACTAAAAGAAATAAGCCATATCTCTGTCATTGCAGTGTTTGTTTGTTTTTTCGTGCACCTTTTGTCAGAGGAGCTAAAGATTTGGGATTCACTGCTTAAGCCCGGCATCATCACACAACTTCCACAATATAACCTCGAGTGAGATAGTATCTTTAATTTGCTGTGTGGCTGACAAATCTGTATGTTAACTTGCAATTCCACAGCCACGTTCTGGCACTGCAATGCTACTTTTCTGCTCAATTCTTTATCCTGTTTTTGTCTGATGATATGGGTATTAAAACAAGTTTGGGCACCCGACTCTAGCTCTAATCCACCTCCACAGTCAAAGTGGGATTAATCTCAGTGCAAAGGGAGAACGCGTGAGACGTGTCACCTTGGTAAAGCCTGCGAGCAATGGGAACTTAAGAATGAAAAATCGATAAATGTTCCGGTTATTTCACATAGGTTTGATGACGATGCTGGCCCACTTAATTACCAGAACGCATTTAATGGTGTAAGAATTGAAAAGGGAAAATCAGAAATTGTATTAATAATAATGTCACATGTCCTTAATTGGCCTCATTTGTCATTCAACAATACAGGTGGGGTAGCTGGAGAAATCACTTAAATATACAGTGTGATTGTTCCTCATTTCTCTTCTATGGCTGAGACAAAAGGGGACATTTTGATTAATCCATGCCTATCAGTCAGGGGCGGTTCATCTTTTCACTTTTTACCGCTTTCACCACTGCTATCTGATCTAAGAAAGGAGCAAATTTGACAGTTACAGACAATGGCGACCGTTGTTCTTATACCCTTCCGGGGGGGGGGGGGGGGGGG
>JAVQJG010292409.1:0-21819 GCA_036024015.1 Craterocephalus amniculus | reverse complement strand
TGGCTCCAATCCTCCCTCCTTGCTTCCAGCGGACCTCCATTCCTGGACCTCGATCCTCTCCACCCTTTTGGTGGACACCCTTAGTTCTCCGGACCTCGCCTTTGGACTTCCAGTTTGTGGTTGTTTTTTTTTCCTCTTTAAACCACCTGAAACTCTGCATCTGAGTCCACCCTCTTCCCTGCGCAGAGCGCTTCATAACAACACCTCATGCAAGCCAGCATTCAATAATAATTTTATCTATTCAACTTATAATAATTCAATATTCATGAGAAAAATCTACTAGAGGCGCTGACTATGTGTACGACCACAATCAAGCCCCTTCATTTTTCTTTCAGTAAAAAGTGACAGTTGAAATTGATTTTTCAATTTTTAGCCTGATCAGTCAGAATTTTGACTGAAAATAAGAAAATTAAGTGAAACCATTTATACAAGGAAAAGGTAAAATCAGACAACAGTTCCCTTAGGATGACCAGTAAAATGCAAATGGTGTTTGACATTGCTGATCTCGAATAAGAGAAAATAAATATTTTACGACCTGAAATAACTCCCTGTTCAGTAACAGATAATCAGTTCTTGTTATATTTCTAAGTAATTGCTGGTTTTGTGTCTTTGTTACATCCTCACTAAGTATAAACATTTAAAGGGGCTAAAAGAGGTTATATTATACTCTTAGCCCTGTCAACATTCATAAAAATGGTAACATAGCCATACTTTTTGAGGCAGTGATAAGATAAGAGGCCAGTAACCACATCCTCCTCCTTTGGGATTGCCCCATTACAGTAGAGCTTTTCTCCTTCTATATCTGCAGAAAGGTATTAATGCATTTCATCCAAGATCCCAAACTCCTTTCTTTCATGCCAGCTTTGCCCGTCTAACACTCTTTCCATACGGTTTCAGCTGGTTGCCACATGCAGTAGCCTTGCTTCCACTGCCCCATCATCCAAGCCACTCATTCACAAATGCCTACAGTCTCCACCACCACACCACTGCATACAAAGCTCTCATGAAATTAATCCTTCTGTATCAGTAGTGCACTGGCCATTTGGCACAATGGACTGCCATGAATAATTCAGCTAGAAGAGGAGCGAAAGAGAGGAGGTGGGGGGGGGGGGAGGGTGGAGGTGGAGCTGGGATGTAAACAGGAGGGAACAACAGGACAAGAGTGAGGCAGAGGAAGGGAGACACAGGGGAGGAATAAACATGATTAAAACTTGCTGAGTCAAGAGTGAGAGGAACTGTGTGTGTTTCTTACTACACAGAGGCCCCTTTGTGCTGCCCTGTCCAAACGCCTGTGTACAAACACACTGGGACGACCGAGCTGTGCCAGACTCTGCAACTTCCGCTCTCCATCCACACTGAGCTACTTCACTTTTTAAAGCTGCTGGAAAAATATTGTCGTAACCACCAGCTAAAAACAACATTAAACTTATAAATGTTGAGTTTTGTTGTGTTTTTGACGGCAATTTAAAAAATCTTGTCATAGTTACAGCGTATATAGAAAGAGCAGCAACAAGGTCTGCACAGTCTGCTAACAACAGTTTTACTGCATTACTTGACATGGCACTATGTAAAGTGCACCTGATGTAACTCTATGTGAAATATCAAATATTGCATTTACAATTTCCTACTAGTCTACCTGCTTTAAAGACAATTACAGAAAACATAAAATAGAGAGAAAGTGGAAAGTTTCACATAAATGTACTCTTAGCACTTTGCTAGGTTACCAATGTTCTCTCCATGATGTTGAGCTGTAATCAGACACGTGATTAGTTTCGGATTTGCACGTATCTATGTCTATGTGTATCTATGTCATCTATGACGTTGCGCGGAAAAGGTGCTGTGTGGAAATTATTTAGTGCGAATGAAGGAGGGAAGAGTTCTTTTAAAAATACAAACATCTTAATTTGAAAAGTGGGCATATTGTGCATAGCCTACCACTGTACATGCCATAGACCTCTTCCTGGACCTAATTCATTTCCCTCACTAATGCTTGCAATAATTTAGAGAAACTATTGCACTCCTTTATTAGACAATCATACTATCAGTGTAACGTCAGATCCTCATTGTTAATGTAGGTGCTAATCTCCTTAAGCAGTCCAATGGAGGTGTGGAGAATTAGCTACAACGTCAACATGCTTTCTTTTGTTACTATCAGAGTTTATTTAGAGTGTGTAAATTGTTTATGCATGAGCTCAAAGATTATCCAGTCTCTCACATTTTCTCCAGTAACACTTGTAACAGAAAGCAAAACCGGTAGCATGAAGGTTTTTTTTGCTCATTCCAAGAATGACAGATTTTTTGGGTGGAAAGTTATTTTTGGAATCTACAGTAATAACCCCTGAAAGGCAAAAAAAATACAAAAGTCTATCAGCTATTCAATTTAAAACTGACTGATAAAATAATAAATATCCATTTCAGGATATTTTCACATTGTTCATGTACTATAGTAGAAAATCACTCTAGCTTAGACATTTGAGTCCAGTCTTATTAGTTATTTTTTAAAGTTAAGAACAACACTTGGAATAATTTGAAATGACTGGGCAATTTCTGCCTTAATGGGGCCTTATGGTAGCAACACTATGCACCTCTTTGTCATTGTGATAGTGTTTATGGTTCTGGAAGTTCTATGCCTTAGTGAAAAAGGGTCTGTCGTTGCTGTGCGAGTGAAAGTCCCTGCACTGTAATAGTTTATCTCTTAAATGATTTGTGGAATTACCAGATATTGTCCAGGAATGTAAGAAATGCTGAACATCGTGAGCATAACTGTGACTTTTAAAAGAATCTGCATTTCGCTGTCATTCAAACCAAACTTTGATTTAAACTGAACAACAAATTACAGGATCATACTGTACAGTGTCAATGTGGCCATCACTTACGTGGCTACTTGAGACATGACCTTGGTGGAAGTGTCCTTCAGTGTGTCTTTCAAGTTGTCCTTGAAGTTACTGAAGAACTTCCCTGCACCTCCCTTCACCATGTCCAAAAGTCCTCCTCCATAGTTGGCATCCATATCTGGAAACAAGGAAGTTTTAGCTGAGAAGAATCTGTGAAGCTGGGACTTAGAGCTTTAGTAGTGATGAGTCACTGAACAAGACTGAACACGTACAGGTGTAAAGCAACCCTGGACAAAGACACAGGAAACAAGACACATAAAAAAATGCTACAGGATTTGGAGTTGTGTTTAACTCTCTGTGTGTATATAGTGTACAGTATGTGTACACTTAAGAGTAAGCTAATGTTGGAAGAGACCCAAAGTGTTGTATCTGAATCAGCAACCCTCTGGTGATCTGAGAATTTCTCTCCATCCTCTCTTATATCTCTATCACTGACACACATGGCAACCACAGCATCATCACTTGATATGTAACTTGTCGTACAACAAATCAGCCAGCGTTATGCACAGTGTAGCAGAAAAACACACTCAACTGGGTATTTTGCACGCATCACTTCCAAGCACCAAGGTTCATTAAGAACTTTTTGAGTTCTTGTGGGCAGGACACCATCCAAAGACTGAACCTGCAGTCAGCTGGTGCCTTCACAGATCATCTTACAAGAGTGAACTGACTGTGAAGCAGCGGTTTGGCGGCAGGGCTTGGACCATGCAGTTTGATCTTGGTCACATTTAGTTATATTTTAATAATTACACTGTTGAGTCTGCAGATGTTCATGTAGGTTATGCCAAAAAGTAAAATTAGAATTATGTATTTATTGCATTGAAAAGTTGGTGGAGTAAATGCACGGGGAAAGAAGTGAGATTCTTTACAAAAAAAGAACAAAGTTCTTCATTTAGGTTTAAAAAAATGATGAAAATTATGAAAATTATTACATTATTAATACTTTATTGAATATATAAAATCTACAAAGAAAATATGGGCTTTATTTTTCTATATAATACTCTCTGCAGTTAAGAGCCCAAACATTCAGGTCTCTGCTCCATAATTTTACCTCTATATATCTGCAACAAAAAGGCCTATTTGAATACTTTAGATCATCATAAAGAGAGCACTAGTGAGATTTGTTAAGACGTGTAGTTGTCAATATATGTCAGTGTCGAAGAATTAATGAAGATGGCATATAGCACAGCTAAAAAGAACTTTCAGGTTTGTCCAAAAAAAAAAAGGATAGCTGTAGGCCTAAACAGCCAATCAAAACAAAGTGAGGACGATTTTAGTTCTGATGTTTCAGAGAAGGTGTCTAAAATGGCCATTGTGGCACAGTTAGACCATCTATGGAGATCACCGGTTTGAAGAGTTTACGTGCAGACTTTCAAATACGGTCTACAAGGAAATCAACTGAGAGAGGAATGCTGGCTGCTGTTAGAGTAAAGACACCCAGTAAACTGCTTCAAATTCATTCACTTCATTTGCTCAGATTCTACATGAGTCCTAAATGAGAGTTTTAATCTCTCACAGCACAGGTCTGAAATGCATTGGTTATATGGATTTAAGTTTAACTTGAAAACAAAAAATACACTCTTGTTGAAATTATATAAAACTCAAATGGAAATCCATGGAAACTAGTGCTAAATAAGGAATTTATTTGTGCTAAACCTGGTGGAAACCATGCAAAGTAACCTGTTGTTCCTGACTGAGCGCTTAATCTTTTTTGAATGTGTTAAATAATACAACATATAATTCACGTTGATTGAGTAATGTCACTTCATCTGTAAAATAGTTCAAAATATTCTTAGTTTTTTACTTTCTAGAAGAGACTTATATCACAGTATGGTGTCTTTAAGTGGCATTTGTTATTATTTGGAGCTCATTTGTATAGACTTAGTGTTCTCTCTCTGTTTATAGGCCAAGCATAGATATACAGTAAGATGTAAGGTCATGTTATTCTTTTCTGGTCATTGCCAGGAATTCAAGCAAGTAATTTTCAAATCTAACACACAAAATTTCTTTAGAAACCTACACTCTTCTAAAGGGTCCACAGAAATGAGTCAGAAGATCAGATGTTGTATGAACTGCTGTGCGAGCACTGACCATAAAAGTCCTGCCTATACTCAGATATACAAGCTGAAACTCCCCCTGTGCTTTCTTCAAGCAAGGCTGTAATTTCACCAGTAAGTTCTGGCCTATTTTAAGCTTCCAGCTGTGCATCTCCCACCCAGTGAGTATAATAGGATCCTGCTCAACCTTGAAATCAAAAGCTAAGTGAATCCAACCTGGATGTGCCAATCATACTTGATACCTGCACAGGTAGAGGGGTGCTAACATGCTTCAAATAAAACCTCACAGCAGAGAGAGCTGTTCCACAAAAACAAGACAAGGCCTATAGCTCGCTCCTCCTCGCTTACTCAGCCACCTATTAATGTTTTTACCAAGGCGACAAACTGACTTGGGAGGAGAGATGACTGAGGAAAGGGAAAGGAAAAGCAAACGATGGCTCCAGTTACATCCAAAGGGATCAATGAAGTGTCTGAATATGTCAAACTCCTCCTGCAGCCTCTGACCTTTCTCATTCAATACCAAGGCTGGTGTGAATGGCATGTGATAGCTGCATACACACACAATAAAGCCTGACAGGCAAACACACCAGACTGCATTGAGTTTGAGGGCTGTGACTGTGCAGGGCCTTGTTTCATCCTGGACTTGAATGACTGTGGTGCCAACCAAACTCTAATCTGATTAGTTATAGATGCTGCTGATGAGACAAGTATCCTATGAATAATCATCTACTACACAGCTTAACTGGAGGTATATTCCAGTCCTCTGAATGACGAGAAAGCTATTACCGGCCACTGAAAGCATGAACACCAGTGATAGAGTTTTGAAAATGACGGCTAGGAGATGTCAGTACAATAGAAATGTTTGAACAGCCTCTTCATCTTCATGTTAGCCTTTTCGAATGCTTGGACCTAGTTTTGAAATAATAAAAAAAATCCCCACATCAGACAAACATTATCCTGACTTTTACAATGTTAATCCTTGCATTTATACATACATAATTGTGCGATTTTAAGAGTTTTGGAAAAGAATTAAACATTTAACAGTTTGTTTTTTATGTGAACTAGAACATATTCACAGTATTTTCTTCTTTTGATAATCTGACATGAAGTTCATGTAGTTATAGAGGATATGCAGATACGAGTTTGCTTGCAAAGTATGGCTAAGCTTCATGATTATGCTGATGATGCTTATTACTTTTAACACACTGACACTGTTCTGTGTTTGTACATTTGTGAAAACACTTAAAAACTAAGTATAAACAAATAACTAGTGTATATGAAAACTGAAAATAAAATCTTGAATCTTGACATTGTTTTACTGTAAAATATAACTGATCTGACACATTTAAACTGGCAGGCATTAGAAACAGGAATATTTAAATGTAACACTGAGGTCAGACAATGTGAAGTCTGTCACAACACCCAGAGGATTTACTGTTTACATATGGGTGGCACCATAAAATGTCTCCAGAGGTCCTGAATCCATTGCCTCGGGTTTAGAGCTATTTCGTTAGGCTTAATCAAGTGGGTTCACAAAGTATTACTTCAAAAGAGTCATTCTGAGGGATCAGACAGCTGTGTCTGCTGAAAAATGAGATTTATGACGCTAATGCAGTGGTTCCAACCTTTTTGCCTGTTGCCCTGTTCAAAAGAAGTATACCTGCCTCTCACATCTGAGGACAGAATATGTTTAAATACTGTGAAATTAATCAGATGTAATCATAAAGAATGACTTTCTACCTAAGCCTTGTAGGCTGACTCATTTTGATCACAGTTAGAGGACCAGAGGAAAAACTCCATGATAAAAGATTAGGTAAAAGTCAGAAAAATCATCTTCTGTTAAGTTTCTCTTGTTGTTTGTCAAACCAGAAGTAAATTTTGCAGTACAAAGAGTATACCTTATCTTTTTTATTTCCCTGCATGTCTACTTGAATCTGCCTCCTGCATCACAGTTAGTTAGTCGGTCCTTGCGCCGCTGTGTCCAGATGGATGTGGGAGTGTACAGACTGCTGAGCCAGATACGGTGACAAACCTTGCTAATGCATACACCAGGGAGGCTCTGATACCAGCTCTATCAGGTAAAACAACAGCAGAGGGCTCAACGACCAGAAAATGACACAGAAGTGGACATAGACAGCATAGGATCCTTAAATTTGTCAGTAAGATAAAATGGCTTGTTTGAAGTGTGAGTGTCCCCCTCTTCCATGAAGGCCTGCCTCAAGTCTTTAATTTCCAGCTCTATGAAAATGGTCCAGATGTACTAAAAGACACACATATAATCAGAAAAATACACATCAAAAAGACCCACAGGAAGAGAGTGGGTAATGCCCGCCGGGCCAGAAAGACATCTGACACGAGAGTGCGCCCCCATCCCTCCCCTTCCCCAACCCCTCTCCCCACTGACCCTCCCACACTTCTTTTGTTTCACACAATCATCCCCTGGAAGCTGGCTGACTCCACAGACCTCTGCAGTGAGGTGAACAGGCCCAGCACACAAGCTTCTCTCTGCATCTGACATTTTTACTGGCCTTACATTTTTACCCATCATGGCTATTTTCACCAAAGTTACTTAGGTTTTTGCCATTTACTTTTATCCTTTTATCCGTTATTTTTGTCCCCATAGTGAGAAAATTACTTTCAGAAAAGAATAGAAAAAAAACTTGGTTACTCATCATTAAGAAAAATAACTGAAATCAGAATACTGAATAATAGACAATTACTGTAGATAACATGCACCTTTCTCATGAAAGATCATATAGTTAGATGTTAAGACATCAATTATAATAACTTGATTGTCGTGATTATGTTGATTTTTGTTTCTTTTGCTGCTTGAAATGACAGGAGATTTATTCAGTCACTGACATTAAGGATCTCTTGCAGTGAGCACATGTAGCTACACACTTAGCTACATTATGAGCCAAGAAATGTGGTTTTAAAACTTGATAGTCCTCAATGTTGGCTGTAAAACCTATTATACTGTAGTAAATCTTTTATGTGTTCAAACCAGAATATCTGAGATATAATGGAAAGTTCAATCGGATAGGCTTATTAATTACTTAAGACGTCTTAACACAGTGTAAAGATATCCTTAGCACTGTAGGATTTGGCTGCGCATGCAGGAGCCCATATGTAGGCTGTAGCATCCCTGAACAGGCTACTTTCACTGTTGTTAGCCATTATGTCTGCCAGGACAGCTACAGGCCCTGTGTAAAGTCGTCACATCTTTACTTAAGTTCTCTTTATGTTAGCAGACCATCACCCTACAAACGACCGATGGCGAGGGGTGCGCTTACCTGAGCTGTCCATGGTGCTGCAGTCCTCTCTCAGCGGGCCTGCCTTTGGTCCAAGGGTGGCCGCTATGGAGCCTCCGAGAGTGCCGCCACCGCCGCTGCTCCCTCTGCTGATGCTGAATCTGTCTCCGCCGCTATCGACCAACTGCAAACATTCATAGCCATCGTAACTAGCTTTTTTCTTGTAGGCCCCCAGCAAGCTCATTACCAAAGGATACAAACTGTAAATTAAAAGACAAAAGAAGCCCCAAAGACGTGCAGGGCTAAACGCTACGCCGCGTCGCCACCGCTACAGGCTGCGTCGTTCCTCGCACTGCTGCTGCTAAGTGCTCCACATGTCCGAGGGCAGAGGGAGAGAGGACGCCCGGTCTCCTCTGATTTCCGAGGATAGAAAATTCTACCGGCTGGTCTGCTCGCGCTCCCTCTCTCGCTCTCTCTCGCTCCCTGTGTCGCCTCCGCTTTTTCTCAGCGCCGCATTTTTACTACGAAGCTGCTGCTGCTGCTGCTGTCCGCTGTTAGTCCCGACCGAGTTAAAGGGAAATCCACCCCAACTCACGATCCTCTCATGTTAGTACTGCATCAATTATTCATATCATCAGTAGCTGAGACCATAGGCTCTTTCCGTTTTTTATATGATTATGATTTTTATACAAACACTGCAATAACTTTACTATCTTAGAACAAAAATTAATAGCCTATATATTTTGCCACAATGGTATATTGTAAATGTCCTCCAACTGAATGTTAAGATCATATTATGATGATGCAAAAGCAGAGACTTCAATCTTTATTCTTTATTTATATTTAAGAATAAGAAAAGCTTTATTAGTCCCTATATTGAAATCTGAACTGAACATTCTTGTAATATAAGAGAAAACATTATCCTTATGTAAAGCTTTATATCCCTATTTAGGGTATTTGTTTATTAATTAATGTTTTTAAAATGTTCAAAGCCGTCAAAACTGCCATAAACTGCAAGAAACAATGACTGAAAACGTAGAAAGAGGATGACAGGTGTGATTAGAAGCTTTGGGATCAAATAGGAAGCCTGACTGATCTGACTTTTACTTAAAACACACAAACAAGTCTTTTCATTGTTATTGTTCAGGATGTAAGGTATCATACCAGTTTTTGTCATGCAGGCATGCATTTTTACTCAATACAATAGAAAATGAAAAAAATTGGATGTTCATCTATTTATAGGGTCTATCATTTTAGTTCCAAATTTGTCATTCTGGTCTAAATTTTGTGTTCTGACACTGGGTCCTTGCAGGACAAAACTCTGATCAGCTATGGCTTCTTTCCTTCCTGTGCCCTGTCCCCTGGCAACAGAAAACCGACATGGTTCTGAAAAAGAGGACATGAGCCTGGGAAACCCAGACGGCAGCTCAAAGCACAGCAGGAATGGAATGTCCAAAAGGGAGGAACGATGCCCCCGCAATAACCGGATACACACGCTGCTGCTGCATTGTGACCAACCAGCTTCCTGTCATGTTTCTCAACTGTCCTTACCAATATTTGACTCTTGATTGCCTATATGCATGACGCACAGCAAGATCTGGTGACAGTGCATGATCAGGGGTTTACAACACTTAATGTTAAAAACATGCACATTCTTTGGTATTTGACGGTTTAATTAGATTGGTTGTCTGGTTATTTTTTTAATCACCCATAAAAAGGTCTTAATAAAATAGTTTTTGTAAATGAGCAAATAGAGCTTAAATAATCATATTAGAACTGTTTTGAACATCAATAAAATCAATTGACCATTTCACTTGAATTTCAAGTATGAATACATTGACTCATACTGTATCAGTTTGCATGTGAGAAATAGATTTTTTTTTTAATTCATCTTTATCTCTCCATATCTGTTTATTATTCCAAGAGAACTTGATTCTTCAACACTATATATATCTTAGTTGAACTCTTGTGTATACTGTTGTATAAACATGAGTAACAGGCCCAAAACAGACTAAATGTTGAATAAAAAGCTGTGGCACCACTTAGTGACCTCTACTGAAATCAGATAAACTGCAAAACAGGTTTTTCTGAGGTGCTAATGTGTCCAAAACAAACCAGAACGTTGTTCAATAACTTGCAATCACATGCTTTGAAGCTGAATTTTGAAATTAAGCACTGAATTAAATGTATTAAGATTAAGATTGAATTTATTAAGCCCTATTAGGATTCCCTGAGAGTTCATTAACAACAATGTTAATAAAAAATGTTGGGCTCATTATAAAATATAAATTAAAAACCTTTTTTCCGCATCTAACTGGATAAAGATATCTTAGAATGAAATTGAAAAAGTTTACTTTTTTCGAAATAATAATGTGCTAAAGCTGTAGTTTGGAAAACAGAAGTGTTTCTTGTTTCAAATGACGGACATATTTCACCTGCTCAACTGTTCTTGGCCAATGGTTTCATATGTTGTCAGATCTGCCAGTTCAGGATACTTTACTAAAAGAGCCATGCTCTTGTTATGTATGTTGTGTGGCTAAACATGGTCTTACTGAAATATGCAAAGTCTTCCTTGAAAATTATGCCACCTGAATTTGTGTATTCTGCTCCAAAATATAAACGTTATGCCACATTTAAAATTTGCATTTAATTTGCAAGCCTATGTTGTGAAAAGTGTTGTGCCTGTGTACAAATCTTCAGGATTCTCCATGCTCATATAGATTATGAAATAAACAAATGCCTTGTGACTTTATGTACAAGGCATTTTTCAGTATAACTTCCTCCCCATCCCTGTGAAGGACTCAGCTCTGTTTTTACAACCACTCATATTACTGACCCATTACCAGTCAACCTTATGTTCTACCAGTTTGTCTTTTAAATAATCACTTCACAACTGTTTAGACTTCTGTCCCAACTACTAGGAAGCAGTAAAAGTGTAGCTCCTTATGTTTTTAAAAAATGCTTCTACATTTTGACTTGGCTTTCTCTGTTTGTCTCAGTTTTAAGTTTCCTCCCCACAAACTAAATTTTACTATTCCTTTTCATTCCAGGAGCCAAGGCTTCTCGAGACATGGCATCACTCTTTCTCTTTCCTCCCTAAACACAAAGATAATTGCTATCCACATGATCCTTCCCCCTGCTTTGCTACCACTATTCAAAGTTACTAAAATTTAACTTCATACCATTACAGTCTGTTGTTTGGCTAATATGTCTCTATTAAATGGTCAAATCCCTGCCTTTTTAAATGAACATTTAACACTTAATGAATTACACGTTCTTCCTTTACAAATTCTTTATAAGCCTTTAAATACTCACCCAAGAGATGCTTTTATGATTATTTTATGACATACTTTGGTTGTAACATTTTACTCAAGGTGTGTCATCATTTTTACTAGTTTTTACTATCCTCAGGTATAGATTGAGGATTAGTGATTATGTCTCTTCCAGTTAAAGCAGAAACCAGGAATCTGCTGGATCAGCTTCGGTGCTCACATTACACTTGAACTGGTGGCTTGTGTGTGAGACTTTGACATCTAGTCTAAGTATTCCTTTCCTATGAGGCATTTCTAGGACTTTGTAAGGCCACAGTGGAGGTTTTCCTTGCAAGATAAATTTCCTCAGTTTCATTTATACAAAAAAAACAGCTGTGAACAAAATGAGACTCTCTTACCTGATTCATCCTGGGTTTCTGCACCTAACCTGAAATAACTCAACCCCTTAGCACTTTCGCAGGTTTAGAGAGATTAGAAAGGCTGAATTGTGAAACTTTAACTTTGAATCCATGTGCATGTTATTGGCTGTTTATCCTGAATGACTGTTTCGGTGCGCCACAGATAGATGACTACAATGCCTGTAAAGCTGGTGCAAAAAGCAAAGTGTGTCACTGACAGGCGATTAGAACATGAAACCACACCAAGCCGCTCTAAGCTGTTCACGTGATGCGCGTGACGCTTGGTGATATGATGGTGCGCTATTGGTCAAGAGGACAGGAGCTGTCGTCTCAGGATATTGCTGTTCCTGGGTGGTAAAGATGGAGGTTATGATTAAATTGTTTACAAAAACACGACTGATATCTCTGTCAAACAGTATTTTTACGCACGGACAAGCTTTTTCCTTTGCATAATCAACGCCAGACCTCCTGAAATTACCCTGAGACTGAAAGCTTCAAATGTTTTCCTGGAGATGCTAAATCCTCAGAAATATCCAACAATTTAAATTAATTCAGTCAACTAAAGATCGATGCCATTAATAAAGAGACTGTTGATCAGATTGTTCTTGCATACAGAAAAACGTATTTTATGACAACGGAAGTTATGTTAAAAACCTGACGCTTCTGACAGAAATATCCCAAATGATGTCATTGGTACTGCGCGTGTGCACATCCCAAACAGGCCTTGTGCTGAGGGACAAGTTTTTAAATAAAAATGAATTCATATCAACACCTAATTTGAATGAAATACATTATGCTTCCCTGGATGAGTTCATGTTCGTGAAAATAAAATAAAATGGCCAGCTGTGCCCCGATCAAAGATGCACTGTGAGGCGAAGTGGTCACGATTTCCAGAGGTAGCTTGGTGTTATGTAACATCGGTTCACAGACCATGATTCTGTCCGCTTCGATCTCCGATTTGAGTACTAGGAGGTTGGAGTATTTACAGTGGGAATAGATCAATGACAAGAAACGAACAATTCAGCAGATGACTGTACCTGTCAGAGCGCTTTCTATCATTCTCCCAGGAGCGCCGTCTTGTGCCGTGCTGGAGATGCGCTTTGAAATCCGGTTCCGCGCACAGACACCGACCTTTGATTTGGCATTCGCTGTCAGTCGGAGGTCAAGGCGTTAAACGTCCCGTGAGACAACGGTGTGCAGCCAATATTCCAATCAGTGGAAGGAGAGAAAGTGCTAAGCTACGGAATCTTCATACAATCACATTTTGGCTTTGGATCTGAAAACGAGGTTGCGCGATTCCCGTTTGAAGATCTGTAAATTATGTGGATGAGCGTAAGCAGGATGACAACAGCGCTGTGAATGTTTATGGATCTGTACAGTAGCGACGCGCTCAGCGCATCCTACCAGGAACAGGAAAACCTGGAGTGGACCAATAGTTTGGATGAATAATAAAATGTCACACAACTCACCTGGAGGAACTTTAAAAATAAAGAAAATCAGCCCATTTCACTGAATTATCATGCTAATTTTGAATATTTGTATATTTGCGTAACTGGTTTTCAACTGTTAAGTGACACTGGGGTGTTGTAACCTTTTGCTGTAATTGTTTGGGAATGTGATGATAGCCAAATATTAGTCTAGGAGTATTCATGTAAACCTCAGTCTAATAAACAAGGGCAAAACTGCAGCTTCTGTTAAAGATAAACACAGGGGATTAGAGGATAATCCGAGCCAGAAAGTGGGGCAAGAGTTTCACCTCAAGCTCTACTGCACATGGGCTTTATTTACAAAACTGACAGGATTTGAAAGGAAGTGGATCATATTAACACCTGTTAGACAGAAATGAAAGAAGAAGAACGCATAAATGCCACTGACTGAGGCTTATGTGGTTATTTCAGGTTGGGAAAAACATCTTTTGCAAACATATATGAGGCTGCACACAGCCCTTTCCTTTTGTTTTTAAACAGACCTAATAGATGGCAAAAGCTTCAGGTTTACAAATCACTCACCTCCACCCTGCAAGATGTAATTAAAGACATCGGGTTTCAGTGCAAGTATAACTCACACAGATAACCGCATGGGTCCTATAAGTTTTATTGTTCTTGAAATGTAACACATTTGGTTTACATGATATGAGAACAGGGTAAAAACTTCACTGTGATGTTACATAAGAGCAGCAGGATATGGTGCTTTAGATTTTAACGCTTTCATACCACTGTTCATTCAAGGCCACAGAAAGAGCATCTAAAAGCATAGAAGATGTGAGATGTTTGATTATAGACTAACAAAATGTCATTACTCTTCTTTGTCCTATCAAGAGAATGACATTCAAAATACACCAATGTGCAATACCAACATTTTAAGCCTCCCAGTTACAGACCGAAAAGGGAAAAAAAGATCGTAAACAAAAGAAAACATTTCTTTTTTCCCATAGTAGCTAAAGGAAGTGATTAAAAAAATTCCCAAAAGTTACAAAACTAGAAGACTAGCATAATCGCAAATATGACAAACAACTCAAATTCATTTGGTCTTGGTTGTTTTGGTACACATGTTGGTCCACAGTAGTCAGCCTGAGTTATTACAAAAGGAAAGCTGCAGGTGACAAATCATCAGCTGTTAGGTGAGTAGTTGGCGTGAGTCTCAAACAATCACTATCAATAATAAAAAATGAAACAAAAAAAGTCTACAAAATCAGATATTTTACAAATAGTTCGTTCTCTGTCTCTGATTTATCCCTTACATTCAAATCAAAAAACTCAAAAAACAAAACAAAAATCACAACACATATAACACAATATCAGAATAAAAAAAAAGACCTATTGATCATATTTAAAACTAAAACCACAAAAACCCATCCCAACAAAAATATCACATTTTGTGGACGAATCTCCTAAGGCAACATCCGAATTTATGTAACATATAACATGTAACAACATTAAAGCATCCCAGGCACAGAAAGCTGAAGCGACTGCAAAAGCTTCCTGTAAACATCCAAACACGACTGCATGCATCACTCTGCAGCAACCCAGTTACAAAGTTAAGATGATTATCAATACAGTTCACATTGATTTTTTTTTAATCACAAAGATGACAAAGAACTAAAAAATGGTTTATAACTATTACAAAGCTCTGATAAGTTGAAGGGAAACAAGATGCTGTGGGTTATCTTAGCAATCATTGAGCATTTAGAGATTGAGGAATATATTTGACATCAATCCCTCTTCGTTTTTGGTTTCAAATAATGAAAAACCAAATTTTGGTGAAAGAAACGGACTAACATGCTGATTAGTGCCTCTCTTTGAACCTTCAGCTACCCTGTATTAAAGATCTGAACCGCTTCTTCACGTTGATCTTTTCATTTAAAGCGATGTCAGGGTGTTCGGGTTTGACAGGCGTCCGCTGGAAGTGTTTGCATCTTGGTGCTGAGGAGTGAATTGATGTATGGCCAAATCCTGTCGGTCTCTGTACCAGAAAATGAGTGCAGGATTCCTTGTGATCTGTTTGAAGACACGGGAGAATAAGGAAGGGTGGAAGTGGGTTGTGGTTACATAAATTATAACGCATAAATGAAAACTTGGACTCTGAATTGTTGATCTATCATAATGTATTGCTGTTTATTATAACAATAGCTAAAGGAATCTTCTATGTCAAGCAAAGATAAGAATTAGGACACTTAATTTTGGTAAACCTATTTGATTCCTCCTCAAAAAAGCTTTTTTTCTTTATTTACATCCTAAAAAAAAGGTATACACATTTTAAGAGAATGGCAGCTATATTATAAATTCTGTTAAAAACTCTTGAACGCAGATTGTCCACAATAAAAAGAAAGCACTGACTTGTACAAATCTATGACGGGCTTTGCGACTTCTTTGTAGTGTCTCAGTCTGGCCATCAGGGCTTCTGGTTTGTCGTCGTCATGCTGAATCAGTGGCTCCCCAGTGACGTCATCCTCACCCTGAGGATGGCAAACCAAGGTCACTATAATCCAACAACACTAGGCAAATTGAACTACATCACAACAAAATTATTGATGTAATTAATTTATTTTTGCTAGTTTTTTCGATCCTGTATTTTGTTTATTTAAATTTTTGGCCTACTTGTTTCTCTAAACATAACTGTTTCTTTCTCAGTATTATTTTGTTAGATTTTTAAAAATCCAATTAATGTTTATTTTTTCTTTTTTTTGAAGATGCATTTATAGTTGTACTTTCCCACGTGTCCCTCTTTCTATATTAATTTATTTTTCCTATAGCTCTTCACCTGAAAAAACAAGAGAGCATCAATCCAGTCAAGACCAATAACATCTGCAGCATTCAGTGGTATTCCCAAAAGGCTCCTCCCAATGGTAAAAACTCCAAACACCTCATCCAAGAAAACCATGAAGCTTGCTCATAATTTTTGTTTCCATGCATACACATATCTGGATATATTCTATAATTATATGGATTTCCAGTCAGATTAGCATTTGACCGTGTTTGTTGGTGTGCTGGTAGACTTTTATATAGAAGAAAAAGTACAAAGGAATAAAGGGACACGAAGAATGAAACAAAAAACCCCAGCAAAATAGAAAAAAGAGGGGGTTATTTGTTTGGAACAGTTGTGATATTTCTCATCAGGGACTGTATATAGATATTTAAACTTAGTGCAGTTGGAGTAAACATGCCATCTCTTCCATATTTGTTTAAACATAATTTCTTTAATGCTCAAAAAGCAATTTTAAATAAGGGTTATAAACGTTTGTATATGCAGCCTTTATGATGTGAGGGTTTATTCCTTTTTTTTTCTTGTTTTGTGATTTTACTTTTGTTTTTTAATTATTTCTAATTATTTCTGCACCCTGTTGTAATGTTGTCTCATGTTTGCATGGAAAGCACCTTGAATTGTCAGGTACATGAAATGTGCCACACAAATAAACTTGCTTTATTCCTTCCTCTTATCACCATCGTCTATGACAGTACAAACTGCTCCAACCTTTTAAAATGCATCCATATTTTAAAAGGTTGGAGCACAAATTCATGTGCACTTCGGTCCATAGTCAGGGCTAGTATTTATCACAGTAACATCAAACGACTATAGGGGGAGCCCAAGAGCAAAAGAAAAAAGAAAAAGCCAGATTCTTTAAGAAAGTAAAGGCTAATCTCACTCCACCCTTTAGGCTTCCATTTTATAGAGCACATCAGAGAGGTTATTAAGATTCTCCAACTACCCCCAACCCCCTCCCCCACCCCAACTACCACCACCAGATTATACCCCACAGTGAGGTCAGCAGTATTTCATCCTCACTTGTCAGCAGATTTGGGGATGTTTTCTCTCTGACTCTGCTTAAGCAACACATCAAATCTTTTTCAGCCTCAGAGGAAAGCAGTGAAACAATCTTATGGGGGAAGAAACAAAGAAACAATCTGAATATCTCAAACATTGCTGCTTTCATATGTCTCACACCTGCACCCGAGGTGGGTTGAAGCCCATGTTGTAAACTCTCCCGCTGGCTGGATGGATCCAGCGGTCACTCAGTCTGTCCTTCAGAGTCTCATACGGGATGTTAAGGCTGATGACTAAGTCGAGCTGATACAGATTGTTCAGGGCCTGGGCCTGGGCCAGCGTCCGGGGGAAGCCTGGAAGCATTTCAGAGAGAGGGATGAGAATGTGTAAAAACTCTGTGCTCATACAGACGTGACTTTTTTCTTTCTATCTGTTGTCAAAATACGGCAATAGATGAGTTGATAACAAATAAATCAGTCATTCTATACATGAATATGCCTTTTCACAGTTTCAGGCTGTTGTTTCCTGTTTATAAGTTACTATCGGCAACAGGCCGACAAAAACTTAGCTCACATTGCTTCCAGATATCCAGTGACGTGATCTGCAGCAGTGAAATAATAACAAGACTTTGCACTTGTGAGCGAACTTCATGAAATAACAAAGCTTATAGTCACACAGTATGGATCAGCCAGCAGTAATAACAGCACATGGCTCAATAGTACTTCAACAGAGTTAACTGGACCATTCTTAGGATTACAAAGACTTGCACGGCTGAGAATCCAATCAGAGAACATGACTCAACAATCCTGCAAGCAGTTCTATAATGTTGTATACTCCCAGGTTTAAATATTAATAATCCCAGAATCTATAAAACCTCATATATCAGAGTAATAGACCAATTTCTCAATGATGAAGAAAACATGACTGAGAAAATGTTGATGTTTATGTAACCTTGATGTGTTCATTCCTTGTAGACATGATCACTTGTTTATTACTGATTATCGTTCAAAGTGTAAAACTATTTAACCAGGTTTGTTTCATCAATGTTTGGCATTTTTCTCAACCATAGCAGGTAATATTTAACCTTGAAGAAGATGCTGTGACCTACTTATGTTGCCATTTCAAGAAGACCCACATTACCCGCATAAGGTATAACAAAACAGTTGAAGAGTGGTGTTTTTGCCACATCGCTTTTTAAGGATGCACTAACTTTGGAATTCTGGGAAAACACCAACACTTATATTTTTTTTTTACTAATAATTGTTAAGACAAAACCTTTGTAAAAAAAATTAGTAAATAAGCAGCTAAAAGGTTTTAAAGTATATATGTCTTTCATTAGACTGAATGAGCATGAATGAAATAAAGTTGTGTAAAAAAAAAAAGCATTTCACATAAAAAGAAAAAAACCCTTACTTTTCATCCTGGTAAACTGTTAGCAACTCATTGTTTTATTTAGCATTTACATTTGATTTAAACTTAGCACAACAATTAAGAAAATATGCATTTAGGGTAACAATGCTTTGTTGCTATAAATCATGTACCACTGGAATGTCTGTTTATTTCCCTTTAAAATGGTCCCACATTAAAAAGGAAAAATAATTTTTAGGATGAGCTGCAGAGCTGAGTTTGTGGACCACGCCCATAAAAAACTTCCAAAATCTTCTCTGCCAATGCCAAACAGGTTATTCTGCTATCACTCTGTTTGATGGAGATGGTATCATGGCAGAAAAATGTGTTTACCTATCAAATGGGCCACCGTTTAAAAGGGAAATAAGCAGGCTTTCCGATGCCTTACTTTTTTTTGCCAAGAAACAAAAAGAAATCATCAACAACACCAAAGAATTTTCTTGTTTTTGTTTAGTTGTATAAAGTAGATGTAAAGTCATTTGGATAAGTCAGTTAGGCAAAGTTAGTGGAACACATCCACTTGATGTTATCTATTTCAACAAGAGGAATAGCCAATACTGAACGTACACTTACGTGTGTATCCTTGCTTTTGAATAACTAAGTGTAACTAATGATTCAAACTAAATATGTTATAAGTTGTTTATTGAGTGCTTCTATTTAAGGAGATGACACTTCCATTGTAGGAATACTGCTGCCTTTTTGCTAACAAAGTTAACTGTTTTCAAAAAGGGGTGGGGGGGTCACAACAGTAATTAAAATTGTCACATGAGCTTAGATTGAGTATTATACAAACACCAGAATGACCAGAACAGAATTCCAAACACACTTTTAACACAACTACAATAATACAAAATGTAACTGAAAAATAAATACATCGAACCATGTTTCTAGTTTGTCTAGTTAGTCTTCTCAGTTGTTCCACAACACTTATAGGAAGATATATTCTGAAAAGCAGAATTTTTAGAATGATAATTCAAAAAACAGTCTGGAGGAAAAGAGCTCATGCAAACTGACATCTACAACTGCTGTGTGCATCTCAGTTTGCATCTTCAAGGACAATATAAGTATGAGTGTCGGGGCAGAATTGTGTGACCTGAAAGGGTCAGGTGAACAACACAATGATCTAAAGCATGCCAGTAAATAAACAATAAAATAGTTACGAGATAAGTTGAAGGATCAATCCAGTGCAATAAGATGATGCCTTGTAACCTCAAGAAGGCTGTTGAATCATTAAGCCCAAAACAATAATTAAGTAAAAGTGTTTTTAGAGTGATTTTTGGATTATCCTCTTGGTTTAAAAAGTGAAGAAGTATTTTAAGATGACACAAAGTGTGCCTTTCAGCTGAAACATGTGGAACCTTGAGGACATGTTCGCAAAAGTTCTTGCATATGGCCCTGCCATTAAAATGTCTCTCACTGGTGAAATTCTGGGGGGTGGCAACTGCACTGACCTATCAGATTTAAGGGATAGCTGGCAGTTTCCATGGCTCTCAAAAGACTGGATTATAAAAAGCAGCATTTCCTCATTAAAAATTCTCAAGACAAAGGACAGAGACAGCTTTTTCCAATCCTGGTTATTTCTGTGCATCATTACAATTACAACACTGCAACAAAGGGATCACTTGTCTTACCGTCCAGCAACCAACTGTGGCCACTCAGCTGTTCCAGTTTGGACAGCATCAGTCTGGTCATCACATGGTCTGGCACCAGCATTCCTCTCTTTATGTAGGTCTTTGCCATCACCCCAGCCTCTGAAATACAACAGTCAGGTAAACATAGGCAAAGCATGTTTGTTATCGCTTTCTGATACTCATGTTAGAACGGACAGGGCATGACAGAACAAAGCCTGTTGGATCCAGTGTCACCATCTGAGTAGACTCTGTCTATCAGTGCAACCCAAAGCCTGTAACCTTTCAAATCCTATTCATTTCAGCTTACTCTAGAAACTGTGGGGCCCACTGTTAACATTACATAAATATTCCCCCAAGAGTCGTAGAGTTCATTAAACAAACAAGCCTTTTGATTTCACAGGGCTAAAAAGTAAAATCATCCAGCAACATTACTGAGTCATTTTAGTTTGCTGAGCATACATGCTTTTACTTAAGCTCTCTGTATTGGACTCAACTTTACTGTGAGTAAATTTAAGCTTGGCACGTGCTGGATTTAAAGTGATTCCAGCTGGGTATCTACAATATGGACGCTCACAGAAAAAAATTAAGGCTTCACCATAGGGGAGAAAGGATGATAATAAACATTCATCAGAAGAATAAATGAAGCAACACATTCTTAAACAGTTCACAAGAGATATCAAACAAAATATGGATCGCTTTCATCTCAGTCTCGTGCTGTGTTACTCAGAAACCAGCGTGGATCAGAAAAACACACCTGCAGTTTTTTCCGCACTGTATTTTTTTCAGTACTTTTATTGTGATGAGGAATATTTCAACTGGAGGACAAGATAGACTAATAGACGTGAAACTGACAAGAGCTGCGCAGAAAAATGAAGTCTCATTTAGGTTTCAGCAGCTGTACAGAACTCTCTCTTACCTGTATTGTCAGCTATGCCTTCTCTTAAATAGTGGCCACTGGACAGGTACTGCAGGCCAAAGCTTTGCGCAATCCTCTTTGATATGGTTCCTTTCCCTGATCCTGGTGGACCCATGATAGCAGCACGGAACAACTTGGCCATGTCTCCCCTAAAGCAAGCTGCCACTGTGGAAAAAGTCAAGGATGCTCAGAGCTCACTAAGTTATGTAAGTATTATTACAATCTTACTCAATCCGCTGCACGCATGAGCGACAAAAACTAGTCCGAAGTTGCCTTATAACTTTGCTAATGCAAATTGCAGCGTGCCACTTGAGCGTGCGTGTCTTTGCAAAGCTTGCTCGCTTTGCGTGACTCTTCCACCCTTTGACTCAGCTCAAGAAAAAAAAACGCATTTCCCTTTTTACCCCTTCTTCTCTTCTAGCCCTCCCCTGGATGCATGGTGCTCTCGTAGACAGACTTTCCTCTGCGAATGAATGAGGGAGTCTCAACAACGCCCTATTTTCCTGCGCACGTCATCCAGAAAAAATGCGGATGAGTGAACTTCGCAGGGTGAAGTGGTTAGTGTAGTTTTTATGCTGTTAACCAGTCAGGGCCAGTAGCCTCATCCTATCATGAGTCAAAGGAAAACATGCTCCTCCTATCTATCTATCTATCTATCTATCTATCTATCTATCTATCTATCTATCTATCTATCTATCTATCTATCTATCTATCTATCTATCTATCTATCT
>JAVQJG010292399.1:0-12834 GCA_036024015.1 Craterocephalus amniculus | reverse complement strand
ATGCGCATGCGCAGTCCACACACATACAGATCTTGCAGAAATACGGATCTGGTAGCCACAGATGCCTCTGTTTACAACATTCTTCTTCGTCTGTCGCCTAGTTTCTCGCTCTGGAGCTCTCCCTACAGCTTTGGGGTGCGTACTGCATGGTAAACATACCCAGACTTGCATGCGCTTTAATTCTCAGTGGCAGCCAGGGTGAGTGGGAGGTGAAAACAGCTGATGAACATAAAGGCAAAGAAAAGTAGCCCTCATCAAGGAGGCGCAGTGACATAACGGACAGAAAGACGCGGCGGAGGTTTTGTTCCGGTTGCATTATTACAGGTCGCTGCAGTTTAGATTTAGAAAAAAGGCTCCTGAAGAGGCTGAGGTGAGACTGACCTCATTTTAAGTCTCCCTGGAGAAGCAGCGTGACCCTGAAAGACTAAAAAAAAAAAAAGAGCTGTAGGGAAATGAATAGTGTAGACGGCGAGGTAGCCAGAATTTTCACTCCAAATAGTGGATGAGGAGACTTTAAATGGTGAAAAAACAGTGAAAGTAGCCTGAATCCAGCCCAGCTCATAACAAAGCATCATGGTCTCTGACCTTAGACCCATGTACAAGCTAATAGATAAAAACAATTATAAGATAAGTTGTGTAACCACAAATAATCCTTACAGTGGCTTTGTTCAGCTTCTTGCTCATTTTTTTACCAAAGTTTTACATGTGTGTGTTTTGGTACCTATTTCTTTCTAAGGTAAGAACCAAGCCTTCATGGTTTTCATTTTATTTATGAACCTTTGCTTCATCAGGTAGATGCTTGAGATTAAATAGTCACGTCCAACTTGGCAACAGTAACACAGGACGGGACTTAGATGTTCCACAATACCTAACAACAGTAAAACAATATTAGAGCAGAGCACCTTGATCAAAGCATATCATGCAGCAAAACACTTGCATGAACCCATATCTCCCACCAACATGTCTGTGACAGGATTTTTAAATGGATAAGGAGGTGTGACACTTGACTGTTTTCCAAAAAAAGGGAGTATATTACATGAATGCCCTCTTCCCAAACGCACTGCGAGTTCTGGGCACCGATGCAGACAGACCTGGGATCGCAGATTGTGGGATGGGTTGTGTTTGAACATGAGGTAAAGCAAGGAGGGAATAGTCAAATAAGAGCTTTATAGATAAAAAAAGTTGCAAAAAGCCTATGAGCAGTCAGGGACAGCCAACCAACCTTAGCATATGGTGAACAGTGATGCGTTTGTGATTTATACCCAGTCATAAATCTTAAAGCAACATGGTGCATGGTATCCAGCAGATGTAATTAGGTTCTGGTAGTCATGTAAATTACATCTCTATAGTCCATGAAACAGCAAAAAAAGATGCAGCAACAGGGCTTTTTACTGAAATGTGATTTCTTCTTCTTCTGTTTTGAGTGAGAAACTCGTTATTATAAAAATGGGAAAGACTATGGATTTTCACATCCAGTTTTATGGAATGACAGTACAACACAAGCTATGCATGCAGAGAGCTAATTCATCCGTCTGCTGGTATTCGTAGGAAAGATGTGTGAGATGTGTTATTAATAATAATTATAATAAATCTAGTCTAACAACTGAACAGCTATTGGTTTTTCTATGACATATTTCTACATATATTTATTTCATATAATGGGTAAAGCACTAAAGTATTACAGAAACAAAATAATGAACAATAAAGCTGAATCAATTATATGATTGTGGTGCCATTTTCATCTATCCCTGAGTTTGCACACTATAAACATCACTGTCACCAGTATAAGTCACCAGTATAAGGCATATTAGTCCCAGGTGGACACAAGAGAGACCAGCTGAGCATACTGAAGTCACCTAAGTCTGTTGACGTGAGCATATAATTAAATTTACTTAGTTCATCAGTGAAATTAAAGTCAACATTTCTGACTGCTAACGGGATAATTTTAGAGCATCTCCATAGAGCTTCCATTAAGAGACTTATCATTAGTTAATGTAATAATATCTACTCTTAATCATATTACCTCATGCTCAACCCAAACCAATGCTGACGGAAAGAAAAGAGGAAAAGTGAGCTTGGTCAGTAAAGGTTCAGCTGGGACTCAAACTCGTCTCCTCAGTCTGACAGACTGTGGTTTTACACCATATTCCATCCCGTATGTTCTGCTTTTAAACAGTGTGGGGTAAGATGTGTTATAAATGTTCTCTGCCGGCAGCAAATGTATTTCATGAGCTCCCTACAGCTGGCTCAGGTTCATGTAAAAGTTATTCCATCCAAACAATCTGGACCGCTTTACTCCTGTTAAAAGTCAGGGAAAAAGGATTATGTCTTTTACAGAAAGCATTATTTCAATTCCAACCTTCCTGTGGGGCAGATAGAAGCAAGACTTCAGGTTCATATCAGACACCAGCATCACTTTCACCAGGTTATTCTTCTTGACATACTAAAAACCCAAGAAAAATATGTAGAAGTGTTTAGGGGCATGTTATAATATCTGAAACCAGACCCAGATTTTCATGCACGATCCATCATTTGGTAAATGGGTTGTATCATCGTGCCTAAATATTTAAATGCTACGAAAAAAAACATTACTCAGAGAATAAAAAGGTCAAAAATAGCATTGGGGTCTTCAAGCCTCAGCACCCTGAATTAAATATGTGCTCGTGTAAAAGACGAGCACATGTCAGCTCTTCTGAGGCGGAATGAATCACCCAACAAATCACATACAAGCTGGAAAAGCAGCGGCTCTGAGTCTGAGACCACAGAGGAGCACAGCACATCATGTTGTGTATGGGCGGATGCGGGGATTTAGTTGTCACTAAATTTCACTCCATCAGAAAATCTAATTGTTTTCTTTTAAGGAAAAAAAACTTATGTAATTTAAAAATCGACTTTTCTTCCACACTATTATTTGTTACACTAAACTTGTTTTATTTTGGAGGGGAATTTCATTACATGCATATATTTTACTTCCATTAAAGACAAGTCAGTCCTGGTCCACTTTGCCTTGAAGTCTTGAATTTATAGTTTACAGAAACAGAAAAACTGTTTTTTCTTTATGGCTCCTAAGTAAAAACAAAGCTGGATCAGTTACAATTATTTTGATTAAGAGATTTATTATATTGGCTTTACGATCAGTCTTAGTTGTAAAGAAACAAAAAAATCTAAGCAAAAGGAGTATCTCTGCAACCGCAAGGTCTATTACACATAAACACGCCTAATAACCAGAATGTTACTGATGTAGAATAAATGAAGACAGCATATAGCACAAATGGAAAAAGTTTCAGGCTTGCCGGAAAACAAAAAGCCCCAAAAGAGTCACTTTCAGGATGAATATGATTATCTCCTTGGAAGGATGCAGCTGCAGCTCTAAACATCTGACAAATCAGTCGTCCATACAGATCTGATAAATTGAAGCAGAACAAATTTAGGGAGGATTCAGTCCAGAAAGTTAAGTTGAGGTCTCCAAAATGTCCATCTAGGTGCGGTCTGGCCATCTGTTTCTAAGGTCCCCCATTGAGACTCATGTTTTAGAAGACAAGATTTAACAGATCAGTTACATTTTGCAGGTAATCTTTCACCAAGAAGCGGCAGAGCTTGTGCTTTATTCTTTACTTTAACTAGTTTGCAGTGCATGAAACTGTTTTCACGGGTTTAAAGAGGTGGTTTGGGAAAAGAAAGTTCTCCTCTTCAAGTTACAATGCACAGTACAGAGACCATGAGCACATTTAACCCAGTTCTCTCCCGAAGTGTTAATATGGTCACATGTCAGAGTGAGTCGGACGAAAGTCCCTCACGGTCTAAAGTCTGGGCGCAGAGCCGGCAGCCTGTGCCAGTCTAAGCGCTGACAGCCACGCAATAACACATCAGAGATTAAAGGTGAGAAACTCCTGCAGCACGGACCCCACATAGGAAGCACACGGGTGACGTAACATCAAGAGGCAGGATGAGACTAAGTGGTCAGATTCTTGCAACATATCCACAGCTAATTATGAGCTGTCCATAGCAGCAGATGTGCAGGTCAGAGGGGGCGGCGATGGCTGTGAATGTTGAAAATTGAATTAGATGGAGAACACTGTTCACATGTAATGTGATGTGTTACTGCAGACTGTCAGGCAGCGCCGCTGGGAAACTGGAGGTACATGTGTGGAGAAGTGGAGCCAATGCACACAGCGTTCACAGATGACGTCATTAACGAAGCCAGTGCTGCTAATAAACATACATAAAGGGGAAAGAAAGACAAAGGGAGAGAGAGGGATGAGGAGGGAACTGGAGAAATGAAGGAATAAGAAAGAGAGCAGCCATTCTCTCCGTATCAGCCTGCTTTTTTTTTTTAAAATACGTGGGACCCTGTTGCTTAGAGCCTTAGCTCGGAATACCAGAGCAAACTGCAGTGAGGAAATCTCAGTGTGGTGACAGAGGTGAACAACCCCGCTGACAAAAATCAACGATTACAAAAGAAAACAGCCTCCCTTGCGGTTCAAAGGACGATCTGATAAGAAGTCCTGTTTGTGTTTCCCAGCATCTGCCTGTAACTCGCACCAGAGGGACCAAGAGCCACATCTCCTACATATTTACCCAAACTAGTTCCATATTTGTTAGAGCGCATCCTCCAATCATCGCCACACTCTTGGCTTGCTGCCGCAGACCACTTTCCTCTTTTCCTGCACATGATGGGACTGCTAAAGCAGGTCTGCATGAGTGCCACAAAAGGCCCCAATGTTTGGCACTCGCCCCTGACTTATCAAATATGTGAACATTTCAGTGATTCAGCACAAACAAGGTAGTCTTATTAGAGGAAGATGCGATTTTATCTCAACAAACCCTTAAAATGCATCTGGATACAGCTGATGAGACGCTTTAGGAAACATTAACTCTAGTTTTCCTATCATGATATGTTTTTAGAAGACACCCTCTGTTTTCTGCCTCAGCTCTGAAAGCACACTTGTATCTTTTTACACTTAATGCAACAAGAACGCCTGTTGCCAACTAAACCAGATAGTCTAATCCGAGCTGGCATGGCCCCAGTTACAGTTCAAGCCAGGCAACTTCTCAGACCCGAGTTTGGCTGAGCTGCAAACGGTGGCTGCTGAACCATGGCACCCACAGCAACGGTGTGGAGCAGAGGGTTATTTTCACCCCTCCGCCTTTAAGCAGTCAACAAGAGCAATACCTGAACCTGACTTGCCTGCAATGGGCCTGGAATGGCAGACTAAAGGTGTTTGCATTGGCAACATATCACCTGGAAGTCATCGTTTCCCATCTGACGCACAGTCCAGCAACAGAATCAGCGCGATATGGCGTTTGCGCATGACGCACAGGACTTATGGAAAGCCTCTTAGGGCTCTCGAGGTTCTCTCCGGCTCGGGTGTGGACCAGCGCACGGAAAACAAGAAAAAACACAAAGACATGGGGCTAAGCAGGCTGCGTGTGCTGCGGAGCCTGTGGGAGACAGACTTGCCCGCACGCGAGGAGACAAGGCTCAGCCCGTGCACGTCTACGCCGTAATATTATTGCTGTGACACCCAGCTGAGCACCACCATCATCCCAAGTTTCACACATGCACATCAACATGCAGCACACACTTTCCTGCAGCTCGTCGCCTCCAGCGACACCGCCGCTCTCCTTCTCCCCCTTTCTGTTTTTTTTTTTTTTTTTTTTAAATGTTTTTTAATCCCTCAGCCGCGTTCACTCACAATCAGCGGGATGGTCCTGTCATCCCGGTGGATCTCCAGCCGACCGGGGACCACCTTCTGCCCGTGGCCCCTGCCACGAGCCTGCGTCGCTGACGACGACGGCGTCGATTGGGGCTTGTTGTCCTGCCACAGGTAATAAAACGTCCCCAGGATCCACGCGACGGTCAGTATCGCGATGGCGTTGGCCCGTATCCTGCGCATGGTGAGCCCATATGGAGGGCGGCGGAGGCGAGCCCGGCTGGTTCAGGTCCGTCCGCGGCAGAAGGTGCAGCCTCCCCCGCCGGTGATGGGTTGAACCGCAGAGCAGCAGACAGACAGCTTCTATCGCTCCGCGCGCGCACTCCTCTGCCGGGCACTGCCTCGCTCTCTCCCTCTCTCTCTTTCTCTCCCTGCTGGGATTTGCGCACTGAGCTACGGTCCTAGCGCCGAGTCATGTCATCACCCCCCCGCTCACACCACAAACACCTCCACCTACACTCACACAGCGCGCGCAAACTCATAGGGAATCAACAATCCTCTATTTACAGCAGCTCAGTCAGACGTTTTTGTGCAAACACACAAAAGGAGGAGTCGAGATGCGAGTCAAACATCCGGTGCGTTTGGTAACCAACCTGTTCACAATGTAGACTTTTCCGGTTATGGTAATGAAATCTGTAGCAGTTCTGTTTAACAAACAAACCTCCCAACATCCCATTTATCAGAATCCTCTGTAGCGGATAGTACAGGCAGAGGAGAATATTTTATTAGGAAATACTGTTAGCATTTAATCTTTTTCTTTAGTATTTTTGACTGAAATTTTTATCTAAAAAACGTTAACGATCGATTATTGATTAATCATTAATATTTCTGTTAAAATTCAATATTTATTTCCTATATTTAAATGAAGCAAAAAAACTTGTGTGTTTCCTTTTTTAGTTTTATTACAGGATGAACGACTCTTGTGGGTGCTAAATGGGATTCATTCACTGGTTACACTGGAAACTATGCGCTTACATGCAACTTTGGCACCAGTTTATCGATTAATCAATATAAAGATAATGTAATCTATTAAAATCTTAACGACCATTTAATCGATCAATGATTAATTATGTCCATTAATGACATAAAACGTTCCCCCTTTACAGCACGTTATGACTTTTTCTGGAAAAGTGTGCCCAAAACGTATCCCCACATAACCTGCTTCTACATTTTAAGCAACTTTTAAATAAATGATGGTGCCATTTCTTATGTGTTGTACATCTGAGGTTGGATTTTTCCTAATTCCAGTTCTTGTAAAGGGGTAGACGATTTTCTATTATGCATAAATCCTTAAAACTGACACACTCGGTAATTTTCTGATTTGTCACCTGAATCAGTTTAATTGCATCATTAGAGGTGCAGCGTTTTGAAAAGATGTGAAGCATTTGAATCCTCCTCAGCCTACAACATAAAACACACTGAAGTAACAATAAGCAACAGGATTAATTTTAAGAAACTGTAGGTTGTGTCCTCCCCTCGTAGCTTGTAAGGTCTTGAAATACATTTTTAATGCAGAACATTGTGTTATAATTTAATCATTGTACTGTTCAATGGGTGTGTTTCTGTTGTTACAATTTAGCTCATCACTAAATTACTCATCACACTCTCTTAGTGCCATTCTTTCTGCTTACTATATGAGTGGAGAAAAGCAAAAATCTACTGGTAAATGTGTTTCAATAATTGTTTAGGCTCCTGATTACATTAAATCATGCAAAATACTAATGCATGACTTAAAGAACAAAGAAACGAAGGAGATGCATCAAGCCAGACTCTTTACAAGAAGAGACAAAGCTGATTTATCAAAGCTGAGGTTCTTTAATGTTTCCTGTAAGATGTTGTGTATCTCTTGGGGTTGAAGCAACAACAAGCGAATAAAGATGGCTGACCCAGTGTTCAATCCCTGGAAATGATGTTCAAACATAATGACCAAGACTGCAGCATGTTCAGTCAGAGGCTTCTTCATTCCTGCTGGTGCTACACAATGACTTCACGTTCACAGCAATGGTAAAACGATTAGTAATTAAACTGGGATGTGTGTATGATCATCTGGCTACCTGCCCAGGGTTTAATCTGCCTGACTGCTGGGATAACCTCACTCAACTGCTGGTTTCCCTCAGCCAGATGAGGCAGGATGACTGAATCAATCAGAAGGATGAACTGAAACATATACCAAGGGGATCCCAGAGTGATAATGAAAACAGTCATAAAAACATTTTTTTATGACCAAATATTGCTTAATGCTCTACCAAAGATTAAAAAATTAGAAATAAAAAACAGAAATAACTACATTTATTAAATGATATAGGGACAAAAGTCCAGATTTGGAATCTGGAGAGAAAATGTACAAAAAAAAAAAAAAAGCAAAATGTGAATGGAAACACAATATGTTCACCTAAAAGAAACAATATAAATTCCATCCATACTGCTAACCAGAGAGCCAAATCTGCACATCTGCTACATGAATGCAGTTTTACTGTTTTCCATTATTTTGCTTATGCATTTTAAAGAATGCATTTAAATGAATAGCCCCCAGCTTGCACGGAGCAAATGAAGCACTGCAGCAGAATTGATCACGATGAAAAAAGAAGACTTTGCAGCCGCATCAAAATTCAGCTCCTCCAGTTAATTCTGGATTTGCACAGATTACCTCTGTGACTTGTTCAGTGTGTTGATAAATCAGAGGTGTAATTAAAAAAAAAAACGAAGTCAGAATACATTAGAGTGGGAGTAGCTCACTTTAAAAATCCCTTCGTGCCTTTAAATGAATGTGTACACCAGCAAAGACATCAGAGCAGCACAGTATCCCCCAAGAGGCATAACAGAGCAGAGGAGGCTGAAATTTCTCAACTTATTCCACTCTGCGACTTGAACAGGATGAGCTCATCGGACTCCACCTAACAGCACAATACTGTTTCCTCGCAGCTGGGACCACCACCACGGCAACAGGAGTCAGGAATGCCAAGTTTTTTTCATCAGAAACATAAGCATAAAGAAACATGATCCACAGGCAGCAGTGGGAAGGAGTATAATGAGCACAGTTAATGAAATCCATCTGCAGCTGAGAATTGTTCATTCATTATATGATGATATATTTACATTTTACATCTTTTTTAATGAAAAATAGTCAATTTATCGCTTTTCCCTGTCTTTCAAGAAGTGCCCCGCGCTTCTACTTCTCACTGATTTCCTGCATTTACCAATTGAAATTGTGATATGGTTCCTTTTATGAAATGCTTTAACATGTTTTGGGGAATCTTTTAACACAAAAATAAGAGAAAATGTCCTCCAGCCTTAGGAAATAAAGCAGAGAATCATCAGGAGCACCCATGGAAAGACACACTGAGAATGAATCTGAACACAAACACCAGCAACATGCATGAAGACAACCCTGTGGCTGTTGGTCAGTAAACGTGCAACAACACAATAACTATAGAAGCATAATGAGAGAGAATCTCTATATGGGAGGAAATATGCATATTGCATTGTGTTTAATGATGAATAGATTCATGCAAAGGTTACTGCGACCCCCTCCAAAGAGCAGAGGCAGAACAAAAAAGGCCGAGAGATCCGGGCAACAAGACCACAGAACCTAGGCAACCCACTGCAGGGACAACCATGCAGAGCAAAGCAGCCAGAGCTTCTTTTCTTTCCTTAAACTCAAACTGGGGCCTGTAGAGGGAGGCGTTAATAAATGAAGAAGTACATGTTGAAAATAAAGGTTGAATGATTCATCAACAAAATTAAAATGGCACAGGCTTAATCTTTTGGCCCGATTTGCAACATTCATTCAAATGAAAAGCCTTAGAATAAAGGAGAAACAATCTCAGCCGTCACAAAACCACAGCAGCCAGCAAAAACTGCCCGCTGCTCCTCAGAAGCCTTTTCATTGTGAATTTAATCACAGGAATAAAAACACACTTTGTGGAACTGAAAAAGCCCAGCAAGTTAGCCTAGCAGAGTCTCGGTCTGCTGTCTCTGTAAGTTGGAGGTTAATCTCGTTGTACATGAGAGCCATGTATTCCCCTCGCCTCCGCCCGATCACGGAGACGCCCCTCAGCCACTGCGATCAGCCCCGCATCCAGCATTTGTATACAGAAAGAAAAGGGCACAGGGGTCAGAAGCACATCTGGCTCAAGGCTGGAGCATATTTGTGTTCATTCGTATGGACAGAGCTGCGCCTCTCGCAGCTTTGCTGTCACTTTTATCTCAGGCAAAGACAGTGACGCCCTAAAGCGGCGGGGGTTGGCGGTGGGGGGGGGGGGGGGGTGTCCTAGCACATTCAGGGAAGGAGTGGATAAAAGCATGCAGCAGGCGTGGTAAGGTGTCAGTAACGGCTGCTGCACAATCTCACGTCTGATTGTTGGTTTGTTTTTGCCCCCCCCTCGCCTCTCTCTCTGGACCTGGCAGCACAGCCATTTAATGTCACGGTAATGTCAAGATTAGTGGGTGCAGAGAGGAAACCATGGCTGCATGCAGAGTTTCCAGCAGAGACAATCAGCTCATGTCAACAATCTGCAAAAAGATAGGGAGACTTAGTTAGAAATACTGGGTGGGGAAAAAGGGCAAAGTGATGTCATTTTTATGAATCAGCACACCTACACAGGTTAAATTTCATGTTTCTAGCAGCTAAACCTCTATTGAATATCATTGCATTATACTGTGTAACTTTCAGCCACTAGGGGCGCTAAACCTGAAACTTCTATCAGGCCATGTTACGACCCAGTTGTGTGTAGGGCTAGGGGTCGTGAACATAAGAGAAAGAAAAAGGAAAATGTGTAAAAATAAAGCTATTTATTTACAATTAATATAAATTAAGGTAAAATCAAACAAGTGATGACTGGACCACACTTAATTAAACCAAACCAACAAAAACGAGAGCAGGAGCCGTAGCCGACTGGGAGGAACCACTGCCTGTGCAGCCTGCTCTGGGCTCCTCCAAAGGTGAAATGTCCGGAGTGGAGTTATATGGGTGTGGATGACGGTGATGAGCGGATGAATGATGGATCAGCAGCCAACCAGAGGTGGAAAGAGAAACTGTGGTCCAATCAGAGGATGTTTGGGTAGATGGCAGGAAATTGCAGACAGGTGCAGGTTGTTGAGGGGTTGATGAGATGATGGTTGGACTTGAGGAAACACTGAACTATTCCAGGCCACAGCCTGGGACGTAACAGGCCACATGAAGCTATCACAAAATTAACGAATCTTTGTCTTCCTGGCCTCCTTAGACACCGTTTTCACCATCTTACTTTGTTCAGCCATGAAAGGATGGGAAAAATAGCACAAAAGATCCTCTGTGTTTATAGAGGGGGAGCGTGAAGCAAAGCGCTGCAGGTCACATGATCTCATGGGTGACGGATCCGCTCCTGCAAAGTTACAGTATCTGGTTTCTGAAGAGGGAAGCCCCGTCGGAGCGCAGACGCACATCAAGCAGTGCATACTGACCCCAGAAGTCATCCATTATTTCTCACATTAGGCGGATGTTAGCATGCAACATTTGATCCCATCTCTTTAACCTTTTAACATTCACACTAAAAAAATAGCAAGAGAGAAATGCTCCTTTGCATTTTCTCTTTTCTTTTGAACAAGAAAAATCTAAATACATTTTTCTTTAGCAAATACTTGGGATTAAAATTTATAATGTGAAATGGTGAAAATTTGAAACAGTAAGGGGGCAACTATCACTTTCGTCTGGTATTACACGCCCAAACCAACTGGTAGATACAGTTCAGGTTTATTTCATCAATTCTTTACTAAGATTCATGATAATCAATGAAAAAATTGCTCTACCAAATGAGGACAGACTTTGGTCTTGAATATGACTTTAATGATTAATTTCTATTGGTACAAAAAGAGAGAGAGAGAAAAAGGTTTGTATGAAATAACACCTAAAACCATCTCATAGTTTGTCCAGCGACAGCAACAAATCTCCTACAAACGGGTCTGACACAAAATGAAGACAAAGTGGAGAAATAATAACAAAAGGAAGGATTTATACTCATTAATGTTCAAACATGTTCAGACTTTATGCAGGTTTTTTAAGTGTGTGGGTGTGTGTGAAGACTTCTAATTATAGCATCATAGCAGATTGATGTCTGGCTGCTGGGTTGTGCCGGGCCAGTTTGCTTTGCCAAGACGAGCCTAATAGGTTTGAAGCTCCTCTTTATAATCTGAATTCTATTTCTATTTAATCAGTTGATTTTTTATAACTGTTTGTTACTGAATTTATATCATTTCGCTGGAAAAACGAAAGATTGAGAACAGAAAAAAAGGAGAATATCCTGATTTCTGACCTTTTTGTCTTTGAATGCATTGTTGTTACGGTTACCAAATGATCCTGTGGCTGTGTATGTGTCAAGTGGAGACTTTAAGCTGTTATTAAACTGAATGTGTGTGTGTTTGTGTATGTGTATGTGTGTTGCACCCACAGACCGTCACCAGCCTTTCAGATTCAGGAGAATCTCTGCTGGCATTTCCAACCACTCTGCCAAAACAATGACTCCAGACCCACAGAAATCCCTGACACACAACACAAAAGCACATCTGCGCACACACAAACTGTGGGCTGCTTTATGCATGTTTGTACTCACAACACTCCCACATGCAAACACTCGTAAGCATCTGTGGAATTCCACAGTGGTGACAGTAGAAATGTAGCCAATCCTCCTGGCTGCAGCCATGATCATTGAGCTCTAAGATGCACGTGTTGGGTCTTGTGTGTGCGTGCTGTGCAAACACTGAGTGTCAGGAATTCATCTGGGCTTCTGTCCTGATGTGGAAACCCTCGTTTCCCATGCTGCTTCACTGCAGACCAAATGGACTGTTAACAACGAGCTCTGTTCCAGAGTCAGCTCAGGATAACTTTAACCTTCTCATGTCGGGCAAATCACTCGACAACATTTATAGCAAACATCTTTATCAAACAAACAGATCGTTTAAGGTCTAACTCTTCCATCATATTATAATTTTCAGTCTATATCAGTGTTTACTGATAACTAAACTGTTTTTAAATGTGAGATCGCTTTTAAATAAGACTTTTATCATTAATGATCTGATTTTAGACAACAAGATAGACTGTCTCTTCTTAACTGAAACATGGCTTGGCACCGACGCTCCAGCTGTT
>JAVQJG010292378.1:0-24190 GCA_036024015.1 Craterocephalus amniculus | reverse complement strand
ATAAAATATTTTCTGATGTAGTTCGAGTTGCACTACAACTGTCTGGGTGAGTAAATGATCATATAGCATGCTACAACATAAGTACAGGTTGAAAAATACCGAACTTCCCCTTTAAGTCTATACAGTTGGTAACTGAGGTCACAGTTTGTGGTGTTTTCTTATTAGATGGATTTCCATTGGATTTCCTTTTTTTATATATATATTTGATTAGAAAAATGTAAAAAAAAAAAAAAAGCTGACGGAGGAGTTTATTGGATTATTAAAATGACACAACTCACCAGCTGTTTCCATCCTGAGCCAACAAACAATGTGACCAGAAATTCTTAAAGATAAAAATAATTCCTGATGAACTGCCGTTTCCATTTCTAGTTTGTTTCTTGTTGGTAGAACTAATACTTATACTGAATTTCAGTGCAGCCTGTACCAGCACCCTCTGGTGACACAACAGTCTGGTTTAATCACTTAAAGCCAGTAAATGAAAAAGTTTCTGATTCACTTTTTAAACGAGTTTTTTAATTTGCTTTGCTGATGAAGGGAAACCTGACTACAGACTTCCAGTAAAGTAAGCCCTTTGCAACCACGAGTTGCCTCCTGTTAGCTGTTAGAAAGAATGAAAGTCTGCGCTTTACTTTTCCATCCAGAAGAGTTTCTCCATCTTTGTATACACTAACAGTAAACTAAACACTAAAAACACTCAAAGTTTGGACACATTTTCCTATCACATCCAGTAGGAAAGTGTGCCTATGCCTCCATTGATTTCTCATCTTCAGCAATTTCCTGGTCCGCCTTCGTGATCTGGCGCCGTAGGTGGATTTCATAGTTACGTTGCAGTCATCTGGGTCCGGATCTGATGATGAAGCACTCCATCATCATCATGAGTTAATGCTCACCTCGTCCACAGGGGTCAGGGGTCGTTGCATTCACCCCAAACTTGTCTTAAATCCTTCCGATGTGAAATAGGTGTACCCCTTGCAGTGACCCTGCAGCAGTATTTATGGAAATTATATGCTACCAGATTTTTTCTTAAGGTGCAGATGAGAAATGTTTACCAGTCTGAAGAATGTGTTTATGGTTTGCTTTCACTTGGACCCAGGACCCAGGAGCAGACAGATTACACCTGCCAATGATACAATACAATATGAAAAAATTATTGAGTTTAGTATTAAGTTAACTCATGCTAGCTGCAGGCGTTTAACATCCACTTTTGCGTCGACTTTGCTGAAAATACTCTGGAAGAGTCACAGAGGTTGGTGTTGCTGTAGCTGTTTTCCTTATGTGGTCATTTCCATCGGGATTTCTAGGCTCACCGTGTGCCTTCCATGTGTTTGCTATGGATGTGAACACTCTGGATTAACCAACACTGGGTTGTGATATCAGGCATCACAGGATTTAGTTACTTCGAGGGCAGGCTTTATCACGGGATTTGTTAAAGGTCCTTTGTGGAGTAAAGCCCCAGGTCAAAGCTTTACAATCTTGCAGCTTTGTCGTGCCTTGTTAGTAGCAACATGTAACAATGTATTAATATGCAGGGTAAGCACTTAGAGGACTGGCCATAAACGATAGATAGGAGCTGTGGTTGTTTTAAAATAAATAAAGTTGAGTTGAGATATAAGGGATGTAAATATTAACAACCACACAATCAGTACTGCTGAATCAGAAAACCCTGTAGCAGGTAGTCTAACCATTACGGCATTACTGTGGAAATATCACACGTTATCATCATGACTAAATCATTTAAACATCATCTGACAGCAGCACTCAGCTGTGAAGTCGCAGTGTTTATCCTCAAAAGTCTAATTTTCCATAAATGATTGAAATGCTGCAACAAACGACACAGGACAGAAAAAGTTCAACTTTACATACTGTAATCTTAAAGTTCAGATCTCAGATAACATGTTGGCATTAATAAAACCTACAAAATATATAAGTTCTATTTCAAGTCAAAATATGGCTCAGAAATTCCTACAATAGGGGGTAAATTCCACTTGTTTAGCTTTGGGCGTTCCCACGATGAACACGCAGTTCTTGGCATAGCAAGTGTTTCCATTTTCATCATCCTGTGAGTTTAAAAAACAAATATGTTTGACTGATTTTTCATGTTGTTGATTTTACATTTTCTGATGCGCACCCTATCTGATGGGAGTCTGCATGTGTGCTCACCTCCCCTGTGTGTTCACTACAGAGAGCAGGGGAGAAATGACATGTTGTCATATAAATAACACTAGGCTGTTTGTCCTTTTATTAAAAAACTAAAGTACTGTATAAAAATGTTCTTTAGTTATAAAATACTGTTGTCATCTGGCCCTATAACAAAAATAAACTGTCTTCGGGTGGCGCCTCGGCCCCCTATGCAGGTATAATAGTTTAATGGTGTTTATTGTTTATTGTTTATTGTTAAAAGGATCCCCATTAGCTGTCTCCAAAGTGGGACAAGCTAGTCTTCCTGGGGTCCATCCAAACGACAATACAAAACAAACATATTTTAAACAAGATAAATCATAATCACCCATAGACAATGGGCAATAATTGCGATAAAGAACTGTTCTCTTTAAAGCATTCGATTTTGGGCGTGGTAACATCACCTGGCCATCATCCGCTAATTTAGTAAAATGCAAATGAACCTGACTACATTTTGATTATGTAGCAAAATAGGCTGAGAAGACAAAACAATATTCCTAAAAAAATGTAGTGATATTATAAGCCATCCTCTCTACCGTTAACCATGAAAGTCGACGGTGCATCCTGTTTGTGTTTCTTCTCATAGGACAATGTAATACTAACCTAGCAGTACTGTTTTGAGCAGTCTGTAGTTTCTTTAGTTGGCCTTTAGATGCAGAGGACCACACAATCCAGGTGACTCAAAATGAAAGATTTAGCCATCTGTCCCACAATTTGTGAGGGGATATAAAAAAGATATTTCTTTACCATTGCAAGTCTGGTATTTATTAAGGTTATTTAACTGAGACAAAGTTTGACTAAATGTTGTATCCATATGATGATTTGTTTCAGAATCAGATAGCCATTTTGTTCCTGACCCAGAAGCCCTCCAAGACACCCTGCGTGAACCTCTACCACCTAAACAGTTGGTGATGCCTCCAAAGTGGCTGATGGGCTCCTCTCCTGAACCTGGCAGCGAGGGTGCGCCTCGGACACCATCCAACCACCCCACCAGCCAGTACTCCTCTCCTTCAGCTTTCACATCCAAACCCGTTAGGTCCGTGTCGTCTGCAGGTGCCAACGCTCAGCAATCCACAGCGCTCTCCCTCACCTCCACCTCTCAGGGTGCCAAGCAGCCTCCTCTGCCTCCACCCAAACCTGTGAACCGGGGCAACGCCGCCATGCTGGGTAAGTCCTGCTGAGCAGATAAAACAGGAGGAACTTCGTCCTGTGCAGCTCACGTTACATCCACAAATGTGCATTGTGAACAGCCAGATGTCTGTTCAGTTTGCATGTAGTTGTCCCACAGGACGTGTGTACGAGTCGGTGCATGATTTGTGTTAAAGGAGAAGTTTTGGACACATAAAGCTGCACGCACACATTTAGAAATCCTGATAATGATGTTACCTGAACAGCTTGAGCAGCTTCTCCCCAGCTTGTTACTTATTATGCCGGATCTACTTGAGCAGCAAACGTTTCCAGTATTTTACACTCTGAATTTAACAGGGACTCTGGTGGCTGAGTGCTACTGCTTCCATATAGGTGCTGTGGTGGTTCCTGTTGTTTACTGAGTGTGTCTCATCTGGGAACTTGCTTTAAGTCCCACTTGAGCAGGGCTGTCTACTTTGATAGATTGTATCGCAACAGCACATCTGGTGATTTTACTGTTTTTCTCTCTTCTGCAGTTAACTGTGGCTGTTAATAAAGTCAAAGCTGCACCCCAACTTTGTTTTAAAGGGCTGGCTGGTGTTTTTTATTATTTAAACAAGAGGCATTTTCATACTTATTAGATGGAGATCTTAGTGAAAGATCGGGAGATACTGGTGTTGAACTTAGTCACACTGGTACTGAGCCCGCTTAGTGTTCAGCATTCTGTTTAAATGAAATGAAGATTGTAACCATCTTCTTTTGTACTTTTCATTTTAAAAAAAAGTACAAGTGTATGTCTGTGCTGCCACTCCATTGACAAACAATCAAGGGTTTAACTTGTACACTTTAGTTGAACACCTCATAAAGTACTTGATTAAGCACTCCAAATGAAGGCCTCCGTCTCCTCCCTGTTAGTCTCTGCCCTGCAGGGGGGAGATAATGCTCAGCTTCCACTCTACTGGTCCTGCTGGAAGCGGGAGTGCGACTATGATGTCTACCTATCCCTGCCTGTGTACCTGTGCCGGCGGGCTGGAGGCCTGCGCTCAGGTAAAAGGATGCACCCGGTATCTCTGACCCAGGTGCCGTGTCTGGAATGCCCAACCCTTCAGAGTCTGCACTCTTCACCGTGTCGCGTCCTCTGTCGCAGCCAACACATTTTCTTCCCCACTGCCTTCAGCTTGTCTCGCCTTCAATGCTTTCCTATAGATGTGGTATATGAGAACCGCATGCATATAATACGCTGAAATTGAGCGTGCTGTGTGTGTTTTAGAAAAAGCTTCTGTGTGAGTGCAGTTGACTGTTTTCAAGGCCGTACTGGAGGATGAGGGAGAACTTTCAGTGGATTCCAGTTGGGGACTGCAATTCATCCATTTTATAGCTCTAATCCACTTAGTTTCTGCTCAGCGGGGGATGGATGGGTGGCTATGAATGGATGAATGAATGGGTGGGAAGATGGAGGGGGAAAGGGTTCTAAGATGAGGGCTTGAATTAATGTAGAGAGGAAATGTAATGTAGTCAGTTGCATGTTGTAACTCTGTCAGCGCTCTTCTCTTACTGTGCCTTTGCAGCACGGCTACGCTTTTAGCGTCAGTGTTGCTTCCCAGCTGTTCCAAGGGTTTAAAGGACCATATAGTATATACATATATAGAAATGTGCATGCAAATCACTGAAAATGTGCTTCTGAGCTCTTTTTGTATAGGAACTTTACAAGGCTAATTATATCCGCTTTGATGACATGTTTAGAATCTGGCTGTGAAGAGCATGTAGGCTGAATGCATCTCTTTTGTCTCTGACCTGGAGCACAGGCTGCACACTGCTCTGTTGGGGCATTGTGTGCTTTTTTAACAGCCAACTCACTGTCTGCGTGCAGTAATGCTCAGTCAGACATGTAATCCCAGTATTTGTTCATGTGTATTCTGTCATGCCGGGGACATGTATGACTGATGCCTTTGCTTTCATGTCACAGTTGCAAGTCGCACGCAGAGATGAAGCACTGGTTGGCAGGTCGCTCACATGCTTCAGCTCTATTGATTTTGCTCTGTTGGAACATTTGGATTAGCTGTTTTTGCATTTGCAGGTGAGTTTACCCAAGCCTCCGGAGGTGCCAGTCTGGTTCCAACCAAGCCCTCTCCTCCAATGCCTCCAAAGAGGACCACCCCAGTCACCAAACGTAACACAGACGACTCTCCTTCCAGCCACTCCATCACCCCCTCCCCGGTCTCTCTGGAGGAGCACAGCAGCCTCCCTGTCGGCTATCAGCTGCCCCTTCCTCCTCCCTCTCCTCCCCTGCCAACTCATATACCACCTTCTCCGCCCCGACAGCACATTCACACCCACCACCTTCACCATCAGCACTCCTACCCCCACCCGCTGCCCCAGCCCATACCAATGCTGTTTGACCCGCCGAGCCCGATAAATGAGTCTCCCCAGCGCCCGGCTCCTGTCCCGCTGCACATCATGATCCAGCGAGCCCTGTCCAGTCCCGGCCCGGCTCAGCCGCATCCAGACGGCCTGCAGCGTGCACATACTCTGCTTTTTGAAACCCCTCCAGAATACCAAGGAGACCGAGGTCGCCCCCTGCCTGTCAGCATCCAACCACTCAAACTGTGAGTTGCTACATTTTATAAAAACATGGAAAATAGTGAAACAAGCCTGCGTGTGGATATTACCTTGCATGTCAGTGTGAGACGGACAGGAAAATATATTTAGTCTTTCTTCCCATGTGTGCATAAGTAGCCTCTGGGTTTGCACAAACCTAGAAATAGCTTGAGTTAATCTTCATGACTTCACAAAGAACGACACGGTTGTGTTTTAGGAGTTTAAAATAAAACAAGTTAATCCTGTTATCTGCGCCAAGGAGGTTATATCTGTCTGTGTGCAACATGACTCAAAAAGTTACAGTATGGATGAAACCTTCAGGATAGTTTGTAAATGATACAGGGAACAATCGATTAGATTTGGGTGAAGATCAGGAAGAGATCCTGGTTTTTAGATCACCTTGAAATTTTTTTCAACATTGTGTTAAATGGAGTATAAAAGTTTGTTCTTCAATATTTTAATTGATTGCTGACCGATGTTCATGAAACTAGAGACACCGATTAAGGGCATGGTTCCCGTTCACATCACCAAGATTGATCCGGATCAGATCCAGAATGCAAATTTTATCTCGATTTTTCCAAAATTTGGGGTGCTCTTACATTTTAGCCTACTGTGCATGTCTTTGTAATTATGTCTTACTGCTGAAAAAATTATAAAGCAGCAAAAAAAAAAAAAGGGAAAAAAATTTTGTACAATTGTCTGCTGTTACGGAAAAGAACAATTTTGTAAATATGTTTTCTTGCTGAAAAATAATTACAAAACAAATTGCTGTTGTGCATAGACATTTCCTAAAGATAAAAAAAAATGGTTATATGTAATTGTCCATATACATACCACCCACTGCAGTATGTTCGCTGCACGGTGGATGCAGTTTCGTCAGGTCTGTGCATGCTCTGGTTTTTTTGTGGGGAGACTTTGGTGCTTGACCGAGGTCTGCGCTCTCTGAGTGCTTTTCTAGTTTTGAATGAAATATCTTCAGTGTGTTTACATTCCTGTTTTTCCTTTCTCTTAGATCTGAAGATGACTACTCAGAAGAGGAAGACGACGAGGAAGAGGAAGAATACGACGGGGAGATCCCCCAGCCAGAGCTGGAGCCCCGGAGTCGCCGGTGCCTGGTTGGTGATGCCGTTTGTGTCATACCGGGGGGAAACAGCAGCGATGAGGAGGAGGAAGACGATGAGGAGGGAGAGCATGGCATGCATGGAGAGGACAGTGATTCGGATGGTCCTGTGCTTCATAAAGATGAAGACTCGGATGAAGAGGATGAGCCCCCACCGAGTAAGCATAACCGCTTTTTCAATAAAATGATAACTTTAAACATCTTTTGTTGGATTTTCTGTGGAGCTATGCAGAGTTTCGGGGCTTCTCCACGGCTCACCTTGTCTTCTTCCTTGGAGGTGCCCTGGCCAACCGAGTAAAAAGGAAGGACACGCTGGCTCTGAAGCTCAGCAGCCGGCCCTGTGCCCCTGACAGGGACAGATTCACACAGGAGAGAAGCAGCAGAGACGATCAGCCTCCAGGACAGACGGGCCTCACCTGGCAGAGCAGGGAGCAGTGGGAGGCCATCCGCACACAGATCGGCACTGCACTCACACGGTAAAGGCTCTTTGTCTTATTCTTATTTTTTTTTTTTTGGTTTGAGTTGAACTAATAATAGTGAAAAAGGAAATTGTTGTTTAGATCTTTGTCCTACTTTCTGCCTACCTGACAAAGTGATGAAACTGTGTAAAAATAGTGGCACTTTTTTCTTTCTCTCTCCACTTCAGGCGGCTTAGCCAGAGACCCACTGCTGAGGAGCTCGAACAAAGAAACATCCTTCAGCGTTAGTGTCAACGCTTTCTTTCCCCTTCAACTTTACTTTTAAGTAGAAAAATAAATAGTCTTAACTTGTTTGGACTAACTAGTGTCAGGGTTGCACTCCTCACTCGTTGGTCTGATGCTTTTGATTGTTAATTAGTCTGTTTGTGTTTCTTATTCCAGATATTTCTCTGTATTTAACAAGGCTATATCCACATGCATGAACAGCAAAAATATGTACAAGAAAAGATTATTTGAAATTATTACAGTTGTGATGTCTAATTTTAGAAACTGTCTCATCCTCTGCCTTTTCTGCACATCAAACCAAGCTTTCATAAGTCTAATTTAAGTTCTGTCGTTCTTCCCCCATCTTCGTTCTTTCTCCAGCCAAAAATCAGGCCGACAGACAGGCGGAGGTTCGAGAAATCAAACGGCGGCTGACCAGAAAGGTGAAGCAGCATTTCTACAACAAACATCCATATGTCACATCTTGTATTTGGCAGATATTAAACTAAAATAAAAATGTGTGTATGTAGCTGAGTCAAAGACCCACAGTTGCAGAGCTACAGGCGAGAAAGATCTTACGATTCCACGAGTATGTGGAGGTCACAGACGCCCAAGACTATGACCGAAGGGCAGACAAGCCCTGGACCAAGCTTACTCCAGCCGACAAGGTATCCAGTTTGAACATCTATATTGTGGTCAGTGCACAATTACTGACATTATTTTGTGTGAAAAAGCCTCCCAACAAATGTCCCATTTGCACAGAGAGTAATGCATGACATGTTTCCTGTGAAGCTGACATTTAACAGTGAGGTTTGTTTATTCTAGGCTGCCATCAGGAAGGAGCTCAACGATTATAAGAGCAGTGAAATGGAGGTCCACGAAGAAAGCAGAATTTACACAAGGTATATCTTTAATCTGTCAAATCTTATCTCAATATTCCCTCACTTTTTACTCATTTCTTGTTTAAAGTTGATACTTTATGCTTCACACCCCTTTTTTGGATTTGACAGTGATACAGGATATTCTACCAGACATTTCTATTAATTCCATCACCAGCCGTGACTGTCTTATTTCCAATAAATCATTTCATTTTGACTGTCTGAGGCTCAAAAAAAGTCTGCGCGGTCACAGTTGTACTTCCTGTCAGTGCTCTCACAGTAAAAACCAAGAAATAGCTTGTTTATCTGAGGGCAATATAAACTTTGAGGTTGTTGAATATGTTTGAAGCTAAATTAATTCTTTTTGTTTTCTTTAGGTTTCATCGGCCTTAACATCCACACTCTCGGATAATGAAGCACTTACATAATCTGTGAAAAGAAGCTGCTCTGTGTGCAGACAGATGGCCCTTTTACGTTTCCAGAATGTGCTGTACTGTTTTAACAGGGAAAGCCTGGAACGGACTCGGAACATGCTTGCTGCTTGCCCTCCATCGCCTTCTCACTACATTGCTTTTGCTGAAACGAGGTGGTGGTGGGAGAGGACCAGATGCAGTATTTCTCCCAGACGACAGGGGGACCCACGTGCCAATGGAGTGGAAATGTGGCAGAGTACCTACAGTAAAGGACTTGCTCTGACTCTGTTGTAGTGTGGTACCCCTCAGGGACTCTGATCTAGTTACCTTTAACGCGGCCTCATTCTGTGTTGCCTTTTTTTTCCTTCTTTACTGTATATGAAAACACTAACTCATCTTGTTAATGGAATAGCATACAAAAAAAATGATAATAATGATGACCTATAATACACAGTAATAATAGATAATACAGACAAACTGCTGCATCAGGAGTGGACTGGAGGGTGAAGACTGGGATACTCTGTTTTAGGACTGGACATCTCTGGGATATTGTGTTTTATATTAATTGTGTACAAAATGACAAACCTTAGAATGAGTCTGGGAAAGATCTCGCAACAAAATATTCTGTAATGCACAAGATATTTTATATTGTAATTTTGATCACGTGAGTAGTGACAGCTTTTATTTGAGCCTTTTTTTTAATCTGGCTTTGCCTGTATTTGTGGTTGTGATGTGAGGTGGCCATTTAAGCGTCAAGCTAGTTACAGAGGAAGATGCAGGTCAGGAACCTGTTGGTGTTTTCATGTGTGCCAACATAAAGTAACGCTCAAAGACTCCTAGGATACCGATTTCTGCAATCAACTGCATGAGCCAACACAAACTCCAGTGCCACTGGATCCAGATGATCTCTTTTCATTTATACCCTTTTTTTCTTTTTTTAATGAGTTTTTGTACTTCCCTTTAAAAGATTGAACATGCAATGCACTCCGTAGCCATTTTGGATAAGGTCATGCTGATAGTTTCTATTCTAGGAGTTACATGTAAGTTGATGTGAGTTTAGATCAGGGATTTATAAAAAATGTTAAAAAACAAATCTGAACTGTATAACGGTAAACAGGGAGTCACTTTGGTGAAGCTTTTTGAAACTGCAAAAGTGTTTATCTTTTTTTTTTTGTCTGGCCAGTAGCTTACAGGGTTCTCCATGCTGTGTACAGGTTCATATAGGTTTAACTGATGCTTCTGTATATCTTGTCTTCCTTTCATTTGAGAAGAAATTTTAAATATAAAGGTATTATAAGTTGCTATTTTTTTAAGTACCGAACATTAGTTTATGATTAAATGCTTGAATGTGGAATTATATGAGCTGACAATTTTCTTTTTAATTGTAAATAGTCACTTCTGCGTTTAATTAAAAATCCTATAATTCCTTGGAGCTCCTGTCAAATTACACTTCACCTGACCCCTTCCAACAATACGCCTGTGTAACTGTTGTCAGATTGTGGATGGTTTGTGAACGTTTAAAATGAATTCACAGCAACACCTTGTGGCAGCTTATTCTTTTGCCATGTTGATAAGTTACATCTGTAGCTATATTAATATTTATTTTAACTTCATTAGCATAAAAACCTTAGACTTAAGGCACCATACTAACCCTGCTTTATCAGTACCACAAGATCAAATCCTTATATTTATTCTACAAGGTGAGGGGACTGCATTGTCACTGTGAAATGAAGAGTACATTTTCAATTATGGCTAAACATTGCTATAATGAAACACAAGGTTAATTAAACGAGGGTAGTATCTTTGGATTTGAACTAAATACAAGCCAAATATTAATCATATACCAGTAAGATGCTTGGTGTATGGCCCATAAAAGGCTCAATTGTCCCCCAGAGTTTTTTCACAATAGAAAGACCTTGATTGTCCCCTGGGGAAATTCTTATTCACGTGCACTGTCAGAAACATACAACATTCTGGACAAATAGACATACAGGACAACACATTGCAAATGATGAGGAAGAGCAGGATTATTGCTTTGAACTGTTAAGAGCAGCAATGGCAGAAGGGACAAAGCTTTTACTGAAGTGTGCCTGCTTCCACCTCAGTGTCCTGAACCTGCTACAGGCAAAAGTGCCTGTGAAGGGGGGTGATCTGGGTCACTGCAGACAGTCCGGGCCCTGCGTGTGATTGCTTTATTGTTTAGCTGAGAGAGGTCTGGAGTGGGCAGGCTGACGATTTTGGATGCAGCTTTGTGACCTTGGTGAGTTTATTTCTATTGGTGATGGACAACATGTTAAGGTAATGGGGAGCAGTAGAGAAGGATGGGTTAGATGATGCTGGTGTACAACAGTAGGAGAAGTTTTGGAGTGACAGAGAGAGCACAGAGCTTATGGAGAAAGTGAAGTTTCTGCTGAAAGCGTTTACGAGTAATAATAGCATGTTGAAGTAATTGACACATTCAACTGTTTGCTGTGTACGATGGCAGGATCCATGTGTATGGATGGGTAGTTCCTTTATTTTGTCTACATTCAGCTCCGCTAAGTTTTCAGAGCATCACTTGGTAAAGTGGGCGACAGACTGATTGTAAGCTAATATAGAGCTTTGTCCCTAAGAAGTGCTAGAATTGCAGTGCCATTTGAGTATCTAAAAACTGCGGTGACAGGTGAGGAGTTGGTTCAAGTTATTGGTGTAGAGTGTGTACATAAATGGGCCGAGCACATATCACGATTATGTTAGATGAGATGACTAAACCGATTCTGACGGTCTGTGGTCTGAGGAAGTAGTGGATCCAGTGCATGAGTAGTGGTGACATGTAAAGTAATGTTCTCCCCAGTTATTTTTTAAGCATCACTGACTTGATTTTAACAGCCATAGTGATTCATTTTTTTTAACAAACACAACATTTATAAAGTTTGTAATATATAATAAAGTTCATACACCATGAGCTTTATGCTATACAACCCCAAATAATGTTTTTGTAATTGTTTTCAGTGTTTTGCAGACTAACTTAATTGTACTTAGAAATTCAAATAAATCTGCACTAAACTAAATTGAAGCGTTTTTCCAGCGTAAATTTGTGCTACTGTCTCTTTAAGGGGGCAAGGTCTTCCAGTGGTTCGAAAGAACGTGACGTCTCGCGTGTGCTACATGTCTGAAAACCGGGAACCAACTGCATGTTCACCTCTACGCAAACTACATATTTCTGCAAGTAACAGGTTAGTAGATTGTTTTCTCATTAACTGTTTTGCTTGATCGAGCAAGTAACAAGAAACATAAACTTACTGATGGCTGCGGAGGCATATTTACGTGATATATTAACACGGTCCATTCATTCCTGAGTGTCATGCTAACACAGGCTAGCACAGCTAGCTAGCGGCAGCTAATAAACAGTTAGCAAGTTCTATGCTGTACTCATTCATGCCAGCAAGCTAAGTGGTTTTGTGGTAATAGTATGTATCTCGGTTTCCAAGGTTAACAGTAGGTACTTTTGTCGAAGTAATTTGGCATGAAGATTTAATTTTGAGTTGCACACAATTAAATGACGAACTTTGGTAAAGCAAAATGTTAGCCAGGACACATGGGTACCTTCAGCAGCGTTAGATCACTCAGCTTAATTTAAAATGTACATTCATGCTTTTTATTTGAGCCTCGGCAGACTCCACAGACGTCATTGCCTTTAGTTAGAGTTAATCATACATTTTGCGAGTGTAACATAGCTAAACTGAGCTGCTCTCGCACATGTGCTCACTTTGCACGTTGCTTCAGTACCAGCTTGGGAGCAGAGGTGGAGGAGCTACAGCTGTCTCTGGAGTATAAACAGCCTGACACTGAGCCAGCCTCTGAAAAGATCCTATAACAGCTGCCCAACCTCTTCAGTTTCTGTTCAATGTTACCACTGGAATAAAGACTGGCTGTTCCTTTGGATAGATCTCTTGTCTGTAGGAGTGTCTTCAAGGGGCTTTTTGTTTTCCAGTAGGCACATGGGACTCATTTGGGACATTGACCCTTCATCAGACCATGTTAAGCAATTAAACATTTAAAACGCATATATTTCTTTGTCTTTGTGAGGGGTACATAATGTTATACTTACTGTCATGATCATGCATTTTTTCCCCCAAAGAATTCACGTGTTGCTGCCATGCCTGCTAAAAAGACCACCACCAAGAGAAAATCTGCGATTGATGTGGAAGATGTTGAAGATGCCAAGAAACTGAAAGGTAAAACATTGGAGTGAAAACAGTGGTTTCACAATGTTTGGCCAAACTTAGAAATAACAACCAAAACTTAAGTCAAGCTTTCTCTGAAAAAGAAAAAGTGTTCTTTAAGATCACATTTGTCACTATACACTTTCAATGGTGGAACACGGTTACTGCTGATTCAGAATAACAAATTATATTTGTGCATCTAAGTGTGTGGGTGTGTATCAGTTTCACACAGGAGTCATTGCAAGGAGGCAGGTCTCGTCCTTGTTTTGGGCCAGGGTGATGTTGGACAGTTGGGTTTAGGAGAAGTAATCACTGAGAGGAAGAAGCCAGCTCTCCTGTCTCTACCAGAGAAGATCTTGCAGGTGGTAGCAGGGGGGATGCATACAGTATGTCTCAGTGAAGCTGGTCATGTAAGTAAATATCTGTCCTATTTCTGTTTGGATGAATAATTGAATAGAGAAATTTGTTGAACCTTACTGAAATATACTGCTCCTTTGTTTATAGGTTTATACATTTGGCTGTAATGATGACGGGGCTCTTGGGCGGGACACGACAGAGGAGGGTTCTGAGATGGTTCCAGGAAAGGTGACACTGAACCAAAAGGTGATCCAGGTGTCTGCAGGAGACAGTCACACTGCTGCTCTCACAGAGGATGGATCGGTGTATATCTGGGGCTCCTTCAGGGTTGGTGAACTGCTGTTTTTGTGTAACGATTAATGTTTTTGGAACTGTGTATTTTTTTTATGTGTAAATGTTTTATCTACCAGCCACTGATTTTTGAGAAAGCCACTGTTAGTTTGCAGTATTTGTCATGTACATCAAAACATTGGATGTATAAATCAGAAGGGAATTGTCAGTTTCCTTATCATCACATAAAAGAAAATGGAAGTGGCAGAAAAAAAACTTGTGCCCTCTATGGTGTGCAATATATAAAAGATTTACCAAATCAGAGATTTACAATTATATCCGACATAATTTTGGTCCATATTGATGAATTTTATATTATAAGAAAATGAAAATCCAATGGGGTTGCCGTTGCCCAGCCAAAGCTTATTGGTCGCAGTAGTAATGAGTTCATATGAAATATTTTACAAAAACGCTGATTCCCTGCATGGACAGAACAGAGTCGCACAGTGGACCTGTACACCAGTCTTACATTACATTGATGGATTTACTTTCTCTACACTATGGACCTTTTGTGCAGCTCAAGCTAAAACTGAATATTTTAGTGTACAGTCGTGTCACATGTCATTTTGTCATCAACAAACCATGTCTGTGAGCACACTGCATTGTGTTAAAGTGTATGTAAAGTGAGTCTGCTGATATTTAATTGCACATAGCACCTCAGTGAGAAATGCTGCTTGCTCTGCACGAGATGGACAGATGCAGCCCGCAGACTCCTGTTAAGAGACGGCCATCATCAGAGGAATAATTTCCATAGTGAATCATGATTAGAAAGGATCCAGGTGAAAAGAGTAATCAGAAACAATTTAATGTGAAACATTCAATCATTCGCGTATAATGCTACTGTTGCTTACATGTTATTAATATTGTTGTCAACTGCCCGGTCCCACTGCACGCAAAAGCGCAGCTGAGTGGTTGCGCTGTGCTTTCCGTCCAAAAAACATAGCCCAACAGAGCCGAGTATGCACCCTAATAGCAGCAAGGTCTGCCATAATTTGCCCCCCACCCCTTAAATCCCCATTTCTAATATTTTCTTGGTCAAAAAACATAAGTCTTGAAATTATCATGTCTTTTCTGCAGAAATCTGCAACATCACTTTCTCTTATATTTTACAAGTACAGTACCTTTTTCATAGGTTGCTTATATGTATGTTGAATTGTGATTCCTGCAGTATATATGTTTTCTTTGAGCCAATTCATTGTAAAAGTGTCATTCTTTGTTTTTTCCAGGATAATAACGGGGTTATTGGTCTTCTAGAGCCCATGAAAACATGTCCTCTCCCAGTTCAATTCCCAGTTACAGAGCCTGTTGTGAAAATTGCCTCAGGTACACATTCATTGGTCTCACATTTCCACATCACTTTGTTTGTACACAATATAAATGAACTTCAGTTTAATTTCCATCAATCTCTTAATAGGTAACGATCACTTGGTATTGTTGACACTGGATGGAAATCTTTACACATCAGGTTCTGCCGAACAAGGGCAGCTGGGAAGAGTGCCTGAGCATTTTTCTAATAGGGGAGGCAGAAAGGGTCTCGGTAGGTAGCGCCTATTCCCTTTTGTTGGAACTATCGAATTAACATCTCTGATTTCTAAAGGCATCGGTCATTTTATACATATTGAGTTTTTTGTAACTTCTATAACTTTTTTTTATTTATGCTGTTGTGTTTTTCTTTTTTTTCCTAATTGTCTTTTTTCAGAGCGACTGCTGGTACCACAGATGGTGAAACTTAAAGGAAAGGTTCACTTCACTGATGCGTTTTGTGGGGCGTACTTAACCTTTGCTGTGACAAAAGAAGGATATGTGTATGGATTTGGCCTCTCGAACTATCACCAGCTGGGTGAGTGTGACAGCACTGTTTTATTTGCAGTAATGAGCGATGATGTCGGCTGATAAGTGGCATTGCTTTGCATTTAACTGCATTAGTTAATAACAATGTTTTTCAAGCGAAATACATCAGACTCATTCTAACAATTGTGTTTTTTCCTCAAACCATCTGTTCAGGCACTAAAAGCACGAAGATGTGTTTTGTCCCAGTAAAACTGACTTGTTTCAGGAACTCCACCACTGCATGGGTGGATTTTTCTGGAGGGCAACATCACACAATCTGCCTGGATGCTGAAGGTAGCAAAACTGCATATGATACATATATACATATTGGGATCATTTAAACATATTCTTAGCGTCCGTAATAAAGACAGCTGACATTTTCCCGCCCAAGTCAACTTGTGAGTCTTTCCCAGGGCAAGTATACACGCTGGGTAGAGCAGAGTATGGGCGCCTCGGTTTGGGCCAAGGCGCTGAGGAGAAGAGTGAACCTGCACGTGTGACGGGATTGGAGCCGGCCAAAGGAGTGTCATGTGGAGCTTCTGTCAGCTACGCAGTCACCAGAGACGGTGAGAAACAAAGCAGATGCAGCAGGCGCCTACTCCCTTTTGTTGTATTATTACTTTTAGACAGTGATAGAAGTCCTTTTATGGGTAATCTTGGATGTTTTAAACTATATATTCTGACCAACCATCTATGTGGTTATGTTGCTATTATGTTAGAAACTGGTCAAAAACTGCATTACTAGTGCAACTGTATGGACAATATACAAACTTTTACAGAAAAAAAAAGGTAAAGAAAAAGTTCTCTATATTACTTGCTGATATAATTTTGACACAAGTAGTTTTGAGCTAACTTAGATCGGAATAAACACTCATGAGGGAAACAACAATCTAAACTTGTGTTGTTAGGTTTCAACTTTGACACATTTCCCAATAGCTACATTTTATTAGTAGTAGTAACCTGTGTCGCGTATGTTAAAACTTTGTTCAAACTTTAAAAAAAAGAAAAAAAGAGGGAGAAGCATTTATGGTTTAGCAATGACCCTTTATATTGTTGCCTGTGCTTTCTCTTCGCTCCAGGATCAGCGTATGCCTGGGGCATGGGAACCAACCTGCAGCTCGGCACAGGAGAGGAAGACGACGAGTGGAGCCCAGTAAAGATGATTGGTAAACAGCTGGAAAACCGTGAAGTACTGATGGTTTCCAGCGGAGGGCAGCACACAGCTTTGTTGGTCAAAGACAAGCAAGAGAGCTGATGTCCTCAGAAAGGGTGCTGTGGCGTGTTTTAAGTTTTTTCAAGGTGGGGCCTTGTTTAGGGTGCTCAGATCTGGCGAGGGAGATGGCAACTTCTTCTGCTGAGCGAAGGAGGTGTGAGATGTTCGAGGCGTTTGGGAAAAGTGAGGTTTTGGCCTCTTTTATGAGAACTCCTGTTCTTAGCTTAGGGAAAATGTTCATGGTAGATCATGACAAATTAAATACTATTTTTTTAAATCTAGTTTTTGGATATTCTTTTGAATTTCATTGAGTCATTCGTATGGCCGAATGATGAGTGTTTTGTGACTGTGCATGTACATAATGGAAATATGAGTGCAGGCTGTTCAAAAACTTTTATGAGCAAGTCTTTTTAATCTTCCTTTAAAGCAATAACTAAAAATTAGTCTGGGTCAGACCGTTCCATCATATCCAGTGTTTAACATGTGCAATTACTGTTCATTTTATCCAGTGCACACCCAGTCGTTGCGGCTATTTGGACACATCATACTGTATCCTGCATTTGTTGCCTTTCCTGTCAGAAATTAAAGATTATTTTTTTCCCCCCTTTTTTCTTTGGTGGTCTTCTCCTTTCTTTGCAATATAATTTCTGTCCTTGGAAATATTTTTACAGCTAAATGCTAAAAGAACAGAAAAAAATTTAACCTACACTTCTGTGCAGCTTCTTACATATGAAGCTAGAGGTGGTAAACAAAAAAAATGAGATGAAAACTGGAAAGTCTTCAGATTCTTTTATTTTTAATCATTGAATCAACAAAAAAACAAAGAACTACAGACATGCTGACCTTCCTGAAAATCCCCCTTTTTAAACCGAACATTTTTCCTGATAGAAAAATTACATTTTAAATTAAGTGAAAAAAGCAGGTCAGAGTAGTCATAACTAAGGTGGCACATTCTTTTGGCTCAAGATTTAGACTTGCATCAACTAAAACAGATGCTTAGGTACAACAAATGAGTTACATTTATGTAATTATTTAAAATGGAGTTCGGACAAAGTTTTCAGATAATCTTCCACAACAATAGTGTTGCCAAAAGAAGTTATAGACGCATGCAGACCCCTTCAATGTCCCGTCTTTGCTCTGGTGCTTCCTGTTCTTTATGAGTGGTCCTTCTGCATGTACAGCTGAACGAAGGTGGAACCTTAGAAAGACATTTGCATCACTACACAGTGGATGGAGGATGTTGAAGTGAAAACAGTTTGAAAATGTATGCATTTATGTACATCAATAACTACCAATGATCAGTCAATAAAATCATCTGGTCTGATGACAGATTAAAGTGACCACAATTGCCAATGGCATGTTTGGAGCAAAGCAGTCGCCAATCATAATACCATCACTAGAGTCAAATATGATGGCAGCATTATGCTGTGGGGATGTTTTTCTGCTGTCACGGCTTCTAGATTAGCCAGAGCCAAAGGAAAAACCACAGCAGTCCAAGCACATCTTTATCAGACTGTTTTTGTTTCTCATGCAGGACACATAAAGTTTTCATCTCAACAAGATTATAGTTAATAGATTAAATTGGTTAATAAATCTTTGCAATGAATGAGTCACATGTCACTGTTCCAAAGGGGCATTATATCAGCTCTACAGCTCTTACGTCAGGCTTGAAACAAATGCAAATTTTCCAGCTTCAATGCTTAGGAGTTGCAACTTAGATGCTTTATGTCTATCAGGGATGCAAACAAGACATTTTATGCACATTCAGTCGCAAATTTAAATCAGGAGAATCACTCAAGGATGCAAATGATGGGACAAGTACATGCATCTAAGCTGCAAGCCTTTGTTGTCTACAGGGGGGCTGAGATACACAGGGTCCGTGCTCATCTCATCTTCCTTTCATCAGACCAAATGGACCAAGGATGAAATGTAAGGCCTGAGCTCTCATGGTAAAATGACACACTCAAGGATCATCCTTAAGTAGATAACTGTTCAGAGTAAACCACTTGGCTTGTTTGTTCTTATAGAGCTTGCTGTTCTGAAAAGAAGAAAAATTACAGAAATAAATGTTGAAATGGCAATGAAATGGGCAATGAAATGAAACGAAAATGCTGTCGCTTTCTCTATCCACTAACACAAAGTCCACATTTGTTTTTGAGAGGTACTGGAGGCCTTCAACAACACTTTGCAGCACCTTCAAATAAAACAGCTAAAATCCCTTAAAATAAGCTTTTTCAGGGTTCAACCTGGAGACAGACGGGCCAAACGTGACTGATGTACGCTGAGGTTAACTTGTGTCAAAGAAGGATGCTTTCATCATGCAGTCACGTGGAGCATTCAAGGTCTAATAACACTTGAAACCTCATACGGTCCCGGCACAATGAGAAACATTTACATGGAAATGCAGCAAAGACATCCTGTGATGAGCTCCTTTGACTCAGTTAGAAACACAGGATCTGTCAGTCTGGGGTCTAATCATCTTTTGTGGGTCTAATGACAGAGGAGAGGAAGACGTTGCTGACACCTGCACTGCTGCACATTCACTCTTAAGAACAGCCAAATTAATCCAAGCCACCAGCTGAACTCCTCCATCATGTATGTTTTCTGTACGGCACACGTGGAACAGGATGCATTCATGTGTAGCAGGATCATGCAGTTACAACCCGCAGCAGACACGTTTGCATCATTTAGCTCGCTAAGATAGTATCATGGCAACTCTTTGGTAACACAACTGCTTTTATAAATAAATTGTCATTTAAAATGGTATTGAGCACAGTTTTACAAGCACGTTCCAATCAAGAAATCCGACATCTTCATTATGTGAATCATTTGGAGGGCTTCTGGCCCATTAAATGGTCTGCCAAAGTGGGAGTCTGTTGAATATGGAGCAGCAGGCTGCCCTCATCCACATAATGCTCTTCCTACTCAGCTCCTCACTCATGCACACACAGTTTACGTCCTTTGGATTAAATTTGTGCACATCTACTTAAGACATGCAGAGATGCTGATGGGTGGGTACAAATCACGTCGCCCTAAAACCACTTCAGAAAACTCTTAATTGTTACTTTCTCCCACTGGTATTGAGAAATTTAACCATGTGTGTGATTATATGAGAAAAACAACCCATGCTTCTTTTTCATCATATACAGTACGTAGGTTGAGAAACACATTACAGGACAGTGGCAGCTTCCATTCTGCAGGTTGAAATAAACACATATCATAAAAACACACTTCATTCAGAGGCTTGTCTGTTACATCAATCCCGATTGATAGGAGTAAAACATAAATGCACGCATCGTGTTCAAATCGCTCAAGATGTATACCCTTCCTTGTCGTTCTCCACAAAACAAACACATTGTATCAGTTAATAAAGCTGCTACTGCTGCTGATCCATTCGATAATGTTTGAAGTAGCCTACTAAATGTGTGAAATACCATTTTGTTGCCATAAGCAACCACCCTGTTGCTCATAGCTTATATGTTGTCTTCCTGAGAAAATGTTTCCGTCTAAGAAAGCACATTTCCCCCAGAAAGTTATTACCAAATGTATTGTATGTATGTCCTTTTTCTGCAGGTGCACCACTTTACTGGTTGCTAAGCATGGGCTCGATAGACGGGATGGATTCTCCGGTGGGTTCAGGGCTTCTCTTGATGTGAACCATTGCTGTGAAACAGAGCATGAAGTGAAGCTCGCTGGACTTCTTTTTAGACTCTTGAGAACATTTTGCCTTTCAACCTAAAGGTTTCTTCATTTCTAACTGACTGGTGAGAAGCAGAAGCCTTTTTGGATGCGAGGTGAAACATTTTCAGGAGACAAAAAGAAAGTCCATCTGCCTTTGATTCAGGCTCATTACCATGACCTGGATTACTGAGAATAACGCCAACACATGGCTGTGGAGGAAGCTCTGCTGTGTGACTCATACTCCTGACAATCATTGAGATATCTGCCATTATGTACAATGACTTGCAGTTTTCTGCGCTGAACATAATGACCCAAATTTTCTACCCAGACTGAGGGAATGTCGGCTGTCGTTCATTAAAACGAGCAAAATCAAGAACCATATGGTTTATATTAGCACCTATATTGTTAAATTCGTAATCAATGCATTTAAGGTTTGACAGCTCTCATAAATACAGTGATGAAACTGCACTTGTGCCATTACAAGTCCTATGGTTACACTGAAAACACCATCAATTCTGAAGTGGAAAAATAAGCTATTGCAGCAAATATAGGATGACATTTCACTCCAGGTAGGTGAAGATTTGTACTGATGTGTCTGAAAGGTTTGAAAATAAGACAGCTAGCTGTAGCAGACAGTTACTTCAGCAGCTGGTAGCAGAGAAGTGCTGCAGAATTTTAGGACAGTGACACTCAGCTTTTGCGAACAAACAATAAGATGCATAGAATCTAAAATGAGTGTCCGCCACTTAGCCACAAACTGGATATGTATCTGATCCACAGCCATTTTCTGAAGGGCGGCAAATCTGATTTTAAAACGGAAAAATTATCAGTTTCTGTATCTAAAAAAGCCCTGAATAAACTATGAGAAAAATGTAAAGAAAAGAAAAATAATTTTTTTTACTTAGTTCTCATTGCCACCAGAACACAGAGCACATAGTCTATGATAATGCAGCGATAGTCAAGGATGAGAAAGAGTAACTTGAGTGGAGGGTAATCAAGTTGAAAATTACTCCATAAAAATTACTCTGGGGAATATCTACTTTTCCAAAGAGGCAAAGATCAATCTCAGGCCTCGCTGATTACAAGTCAGTCATGTTCATATGGTTTGTTGTGACTGCAGGCAGATGGCACCCGTATGTGACTCCTGTCTCAGCTCTTTGGCAATAAAAATCTGCTTCACAGCTTTTTGTTCAGGCAAGGTCTGACGGTCTGATCTCTCCTTCGGCGAGCATCTGTCACACAAAGCTGTAAGCCAGAATCTCTCCATAATGATCATCTCTCTCCTGGTGATATTTAGTCTTGGTTTACATGGCACTGACTCACTGACAGGTTGTGCAGTATCTGAAATGAGATGCTATGCAGATACCCTAACAAACATTATGCCACTGTTTCCACTGTTAGCTTTGCCAAAGCATATATTATATTTTCCCCCCCAATGTTTAAAGATCAAGATGACTGCAATATTGTGCCTCTGTAACAAATGCTTCAGTAAAAGTTCCTCTGTTCTCATTCGCCATTTTTAATTTGAACAAATAAGACTCCATTATAGAGAATCATAAGGCAAGAGGCCGGTTACATCTGTTTCATCTTGCAGGTGACCAAATTGAAGGAAAAGATAAGTTTCAGACCAAAGAACAAAGCTTTCTGGCTTGGAAATATAGTTATGTTAAAGTTGACTCAGAAATGGATGCACTGTATATCTGATTATTGTGTTCAATAAAACACATTCAGTGGATATGTGCTTCACTTATAAAGGTCAGTATATTATTTAACGCTGTCAGGAGCAAGCTAATTCTATTTTTCAGTGAGTTGCATTGCCCTTTTACACTATGAACATAAAGTTTCGACATTGTCTTCTGCAAGAATCACTCATGAGATCTATACTGTTAGTTCAATTAGATGAAGAAAAATGGTGCAAAACCAACAAAAACTGCAACAACTGAAAGCTGCCATCTAGGAGGCAGAGCAGGGATGTTAACCAACATTGCAAAAATCTGTGCTCAATTCAGAGCATTACAGGTTCCAAAGGTCACAGTATGACACAATCTCCAGCTACCATAAGACAGCTATTACAATCCCTGTGCCTAAAAATTCTCCCGTGGCCAATGATTTTGGCTCCATGTTTGATACAATCTTCCCCAGCAATGCTAGCTCCATGAGCACCACATTTAGCCTTTTTCCTCTGAACCTCCAGTGGTTGGCAGGTTTAACTATGCCAGAGCCACCTGAATCAGATGGTCCACATATTTTCAAAATGCAAAGAGCCTCAACTGAATAACACTTATTAAATCAATCTCAAAAAATCAAATCAGTTTTGATTCAGACTGAATAGCTCTCATAGAAATCTATTGATTTATATCATTCTAAATTATCCCGATGAGTTAGATGTTGCAATCTAATCAAAATCCCTGAGACACATTCATTCAGAGCAGAGCATGATTAGTCTGAAGAATGGTAGAAATGGAAAGATAGATCATTTGAATATTTATCGAATTAACCATAATGAGAGAGCTTGTCATTTTTCTAACAAATATGCAGCAGACATAACATTATACTGTTGGGATGGCTGTGTGATCCATGCAGGCAAATGCGTGCAGCCTTCAACCAATAACTATCATTCAAGACGACAGTTCAGTTCAAAGATTTATGTTACTTTTTTATTCTTTACAATAAATATACAAAAATCATGATTTAAGTTTTCATAACTTTCAGGCCATCTGGTGACTTAAAATTCCAATATTATCCCTGACTTATGCAATCCTATGGTTTCATTTATTTACAGCTCCTCGCCTGTTTAATAATCATCATTGTGGCAGTGGGCCTCTGACTTTATCAACAGTGGTTAGTAATCAATACATACCCACAATACCACCCTACAGATGGAATTCCCACAGAGCTTATAAGCACTGACAGCATAAGTTACAAATATTACATAAACTAATACATTAAATCTGATATTGCTCTTCAACAATCTGAGCACAATGTAAAACTAGAGCTATGACACATGGCTGAATGAGCCATGTTTTCAAAAGACAAAAGCAGTAATTACATTTGTACAGTATGTTATTATAATACATGAAAAACAAGTTATAAACATAAAGCAACTTTTGCCTTCACAAAGCTGTTCACTGTAAGAAAAGACAAAAACTGAACACAAACTGGGTAAGGCATTCAGGTTCATATTTCAACCTGATTTCACAACACAATGAATAATAGCTACATACTTTGATAACGGCGCCAAACCTGTTAGCTTAACAATATTACAAAATAGTACATTTTTATACTTTCTGATCTCGAAAATGCCAATGTCTATTTCTTTAAGTCATAAGACACCAAAGTTTTACATTACACAAAACTGTGCTGTTCTTAAGTGGTTGGATTACACCAGTTCATGTCCAGGTTTTCATTAGTTACTGTAAAATGCCTACACACTGCATGGCATGAGGCTCACAAAAAGGTCCTTGCACAGTTATAGCAGCAACAAAAATCCTTCTGAGGAGGTAGGAGAGCATGGATGTTTACATTACAGACTGTCACAGCAGAGAACTGGGTGGAATGAGCCAGTGCCCTTTCCAC